>VZSE01000060.1:132576-179817 GCA_013398275.1 Promerops cafer
GGACGGGACCGGGGGGCGGGGGCCGGCGGGGCCGGAGCTCAGCGCCGAGCGGAGTCGGGGCACAGTAACGCCGGGGTGTCCCGCTGTCACCGGCCGGGGCGTGACACTGGAGAACCCCCGGGTTTGCGGGACCTTGTTCCCGTAGACCGGAGGTTTTCCGGCATCTCGGGTGTGATGGAGGCTGAAGGAGCCCCGGGCCTGGCCATGGGGGAACACGCACCAGAAGGGAATAAACCCGCGGGTTCCGGCTGCCACGCACAGTGTGTGTACGCTGTGTAACGTGTTGGTGCAGTGTGTATGGTTTGTGTGGGCTGCACACACCGGGCATGGCCGGCCCCAGAACAGAGGGCTTCTCCCAGGATCAGCATGAACGCCTCTCAGCCGTGACTCGCCCTCAGTCTCTGGGTGGTTCTGGGGAGCTGCACCGGAGGCATCCCAAGATTGCCCTACAATGACTGACTCTACCACAGTGTGAACCAAACTGGTGTGTGGAACTGAAGCTCCTTGAGCAGGGGGAGTTAAATCCCCCAGTGACAGCCCTTAGCGCTCCCCCTTCAGTGTGCTGTCCCCGAAGTGTTGCTCCTCAGTCCTGACCCAGCCCCATGACAGGACCCTGCTGCCTCCCCACTGCCTTCCCAGCCTCCGGGAGGGGCAGGATGGGCAGTCAGTGCTGCTCATTTCTGTGCCCTGGGCCATACTGGCTGCTGTGCCAGGATTAGTACCTGAACTGTGTTTGAGTTTAAACCTGTTATTTTGGGGAATGGTCCCCATTTCTCTCTTTCTTTTCAAACTTCAAGCATTCTCATTCCAGCCAATGCTTTTGAAAACTCTCCTCAGCTCCCCTCTGTCACTGTGCTTCAACAGGAGCCAGACTGTCAAGTTGGAATAACTGAAAGGATTTAATGAAATTCTGTTAAGCAGTCAACTTCACAAAATTATTATGGTTGGAAAAAGCCTTTAAGAACATCGAGTCCAAATGTTATAACCCAGCATGCCCCCAAGTGCCACACCACACTCCTTTTGAACACCTCCAGCAATGGTGATTCCACCAGTGCCTTGGGCAACCTGTGCCTCACCACTTTTCAGGGAAGAAGTTTCCCCTCATATCCAACCTGAACCTCTCCTTGAGCAACTTGGGGCCGTTTCCTCTCATCCTGTCGCTGTTCCCTGGGAGCAGAGCCCGAACCCCCCCGGCTGCCCCCTCCTGTCAGGGAGTTGTGTAGAGCCAGAAGATCCCCCCTGAGCCTCCTTTCCTCCAGGCTGAGCCCCTTTCCCAGCTCCCCCAGCCACTCCCCATGGGACCTGCGCGCTCTCTCCCCGTTCCCTCACTATCTGGTGGGATTTCTCAGCCCAGCGCTTCAGCCGGTCAATCAGGCAACCTCGCAGGCGAGGGGAGCTCGGAGGAGCCGTTCTGGGCGGTGAGGATGATTTCACCGCTCGCACGGGCAGGCGGCTCAGCGGGGCCGCGTCTGATGCAATCGCCTCATTGCATCACCCCGGCCACGGGAGGGGGGCTCCCGCGGCGGGACGTGGGGGACAGGAACACCAGCGGCTGCCCTGCGGGAGCCTGTCAGCACGGTGGTTTCACCGAGCACAGTCCCGTCAGCAGAACTGACTTGTGCCCAAAGCCCAGAGTGTGTGGTGTGAGTGAAGGAGTGAAGGATTTGCCGGCAGAGCGCCCAGCTCTGGGTGGGCATGGGCAGAGCCGCCCCAGACCGAGCTGCTGGTGGCTGTTTGCGGTGCTGGTTGGTGGTTTGTGGTTGGTTAGTGGTGGTTTGTGGTGCTTAGTGAGAGTTTGTGGTGGTTTGTGGTTAGTTAGTGGTGGTTAGTGAGAGTTGTTGGTGGTTAATGGTTGGTTAGTGATAGTTTGTGGTGCTTAGTGGTTAGTTAGTGGTAGTTAGTGATAGTTTGTGGTGGTTAGTGGTTGGTTAGTGGTAGTTAGTGGTAGTTTGTGGTGGTTTGTGGTGGTTAGTGACAGTTTGTGGTGGTTTGTGGTTAGTTAGTGGTAGTTAGTGATAGTTTGTGGTGGTTGGTTAGTGGTGGTTTGTGGTGGTTAGTGGTGGTTAGTGACAGTTTGTGGTGGTGGTTTGTGGTTAGTTAGTGATAGTTTGTGGTGGTAAATGGTTGGTTAGTAGTGGTTAGTGATAGTTTGTAGTGGTTTGTGGTTGGTTAGTGGTGGTTTGTGGGTGCTTAGTGGTTGGTTAGTGGTGGTCCTCACTGAGGCCCTGGGAAGCCACGCTGCTCTGACCAGCCTGAGCCCACCAACTCTGGGTCTGAGACCAAACCAGGCAGTCCTGCTCTAATCCCAGTTCCTGCTGTAATTCCCAGTTCCCAGTTCCAGTCCATTGGGCCAGATTTTACTGAGGTGGATTATTTCCCAGGTCAATCAGCACCTCGCAGCCACAGCCAGGAGAACATCTGGGAGAGCTGATAATCCCAGATGCAGGGATGGCTGTGTCAGGTAGAGTGCTGTACAGCCAGCAGATTAGGGTGTGGTTTGCAGGCTGAGGACCTAGAGATGTTAACTTCAGTTTACAGAACTGTGTTCTCAGGTGTCTGGTGTTGTGATCATCTGATATGCTCAGGGTCACGCTGTCCCCGTAAAGTTGTAACTGTGCTGCATAATGAACGGAATTAGTGTATTAAGAGTTAACAAAGCCAGGCATTCTGAAGCAGAGATGGCTTTTACAGCTTTTTTACAGACTGCAGTGTTCCCAACACTAGAGGGCAGCGAGACCAGGCGGGAATCAACGGGGAGGCGAAGCAGATTGAGAGCATCTCCGCACCCGGGCATACGGGCAAACACGTGGACGCGCGGGCGTAGAAATACCCTCCATAGGCACAGGAGGATCATCCCCTTAACACACGATGAGGTGCAGAAGTCAGTCTCCTGGGAGTGTTTTTCCACGGCATCCTGCGAGGCTGAATCACGGGTGTTTCCATGGGCGCACTCGGGCGGGCAGGCACGGGCAGGACACGGGGCATCCCCGCGGGAAGGGACAGGCCAGCGCCGTTCCAGCATTTTCCCAGAGGGGAATTGTTGTGGTTTTGTGCTGCCAGAGGAATTAACAGCTCGGGATCTCTGTTGAGCAACTCGGTTGATACCGCTCGGGCTTCTGCAGAGGCTACTCCGGTCTGGTGTCAGCAGAGGGCACTGGGTGATCGCCGGGAGCCTGCCCTACCCGTGGAACATCCGCAGCGTTCCAAGCTTCGTGTACGAAGGTCACGGATTCAGTTGTGCCTCGTCCTTTTCTCTCCTTCTGTTGTTGCACCCACTTTCACTCCTCTCCTCTCCTCTCCTCTCCTCTCCTCTCCTCTCCTCTNTGCTGCCACTGAGTCCGTCTGACTCTCAGGACAGATGTGGCTGCTGTGATGTGGCCAGCACACAGTCCATCCACAGCTGAACAGAATCCAGCCCTAAATGTGTGTGTGCATCCTCTGCCAGAGCTGCATCTGGGATCAGGAATTGGGCTGAAACCCAGCAATGATGGCAGGAGCAAACTGCTGCCTAAAGTATGTCCTCAGGATTTAATGCAAAACAACTGTTCTTACCCGCCTGCAACAACTATGGCTGTGGCACAGTTATGGTGTTATTGTACAACTAAATAACATTTCAGCCTTTGCCCAATGAATCTTGCAGAGAACTGTTTCAGGAAGGCAGTGACAGCATGAAGGCAGCTGCAATCAGTGTGATTTTTCAATGCACCATGATCTTTGTGCAACCTTTTGCTCTCACTTGTCCCCACAGCTTCATTCTGTGCAATCAATCATATTTTTGAATTGGTTTTTCAAACTTACTTTCAAATCCTTGCAGGAGCTCCCTCTGCATGAGACACGGGGTGTCCAGGGGCCACAGGCATCACTTATCCCTGTTTTCCACTCAAAGTTGAGCTCTGACCTTGCATCCTAATGTTGACCTGTGGAAAGTAAGAAAAGCAGATTCTTTTTTTTTTTTACTGAAAAATTTCTGATCAGAAAAGGCTGCCCATGGCACACGCAGCCTCGTGACCTGAAGGACACTTTCCAAGCTGGGTGCCATGTGTATGAGAGGAAGCCTGTAGTTACCTTCCATCTCCGTATTTATAGCCTTCATTTACAGCTGGGTTATTGTTTGGTGGCCTTTTGTCTTTTCTTGGCAGTGACAATGACTTTTTCTGCTGTATTATAAACGAGCAGCCATGTCCATGAGCCTGTTCCAGGTCATTTTCACAGCACGGTGATCACGGGCACAGGGCAGGCTGCTGCCAGGGCTGCTGTGCTGTGGGGCAGGCAGCTCCAGCACTGCCAGGTGGGGATGTGGGGCTGCAAAGATAGAAACTGCTTAAAGAGGGGCCCAGGCCGTAATTTCTCTTGGTGCACACCGTGGAGGAAGCTGCCATTGTGTCAGACTGCTCTGAAGGACCCAGTGCACTCAGCTTCAAATATTTCTTGGCCCAAGCTCTTGGAGTGCCCAGGAAAGTTGCTCAGA
Source organism: Promerops cafer (assembly GCA_013398275.1). Lineage (NCBI taxonomy): Eukaryota > Metazoa > Chordata > Aves > Passeriformes > Nectariniidae > Promerops > Promerops cafer. Next base: position 137,045 of record VZSE01000060.1, read on the forward strand.
AATCCAGGCAATGTCACTCTTCAAAATGTTTCTTCCTAGGCTCATTTTCTTTTGGAAGAGAAAAGCAAACCAGATGACTTTTTTTCCCTCCTGCCTCCAGCATATTCCCTGTCTGACTTTGATCTGAACACTTTGGACAGAAGTGTTCTTGCTTCGCTCAGGCAGCTGCAGACCTCAGCGTTTCCAAATCCCCTATTTTCTCCAGAAGGTGAGCTATGTCCATGGGCAAGCACAAGCCCAAAGACTCCCCAGAACAGGGAGACTTGCAAGGCCCAGCTCAGCGGAGCCCTGTGGGCAGTGTGAGGAGTGTGAGGCATGTCTGATGAGCCCACAGAGCCCCTCGTGCCTGGCATGTTTCCTCAGGGTGGAGGGGAAGACTGTCCACAGCTGCTTGGACCACACGGGGCCCTGCTGGTGCAGGAGGAAGCAGTGGACAAAGCCATCACTTCATTCCTTACAGCCTGCTTTGCCCTTGACTCTCCTGATCTTTTTGAGGCAAGTATCAAATAAAGCCACAGTGAAAACAAACTACCACAGATTTATGACTTCAGGTCTTAATCAGATGATTCTTTTGTAGCTGCTCGCTCACTTGCAACATTCCTGGCTCCAGGGAGAAGGTAGAGGCAGGTAATACACACAGACTTGCTCTCCTGATGGGTGACCCCTCTGTCTGGGGAGAGATCCCTCATCCTGTCACTGCTGGAAGCAGAGGTGAGGTGGGCTGGGCTACCATGACCCAGCCAGGAGCCAGCAGGGTCCTTCAGGCAGCTGATGAATGTCCCTTGAGTCTGGCCAAGTTCCAACTCAAGATTTTCCAGCTTGGTTTGAGCCTGGGGAACAAGTGAGGCATAGCAGAGAATCACTGTGTGATGCCTGCTCTGGCAATGGAAACTCCTCAGCCCTCTCTGTAAAACCCCACAGCAAGAAGAGCCAGCCCTGATCAGGCTCCTGTCTAACGAGAAGCATTCCCAGGTCTGTCTTTTGAGTCAAGGAAAAGCAGACAGTCCTTTCAGGTCTGTCCTAGCTGTCACCCTAGCTAGTTAGGATTTCCATTGGATCACAGAACCATTTAGGTTGGAAAAGACCTTTAGGATCATCAGGTCTAACCACTACCCCAGTGCCCACACACACAGTATTACCCTAGATTGTCTGAGGGTTTAGCTGCAGCAGGGAGGGTGTGATTCAAACATAAGATTCTTCTGCAAAATGAAAAACCCAGCAAAACAAGATTTCCTTCCTAGAGAAGGCCTTAAGTGAACGTATCCTTTATCCTTTGCATTGTCCTGCCTGCCACACTAGCGAGCATGTGTGAAAGCAAAGTATGTTTTATTCAGGGGGGAAGGAGCAATTCCCTGTGTCTACAGCCAGTAACTCCTCTCCATCACTCTGTTGAGTTTGACATTGTGATTCCCCAGCTGCCACCATCATCTGCCATGAATAATTATCTCTATCACATCAAATATCACTCTTTCTTACATCCCCTTTCCACTACTGATTTTCTTGTAGGAAAAATATCTTTGCTCGAGGGTGTGCCTGCATGGTCTGCAGGATGAACTGCTCTCTCTGTAAAAGCCCCTTACTCTGACACCCGTGGTGGTGTCCAGCACCCACTGCTCTTTCCACTCAGGGGCAAGATGTTGTGAATGCCAGGGAAGGTCTGCCTCTCCTTTAAATGTCTGTTCTTCAGCTGAGCAGAAAGCACCTTCCCTTAAATCCTCTTCCCAAATGCTCTGGCCATGTGACATCTGCACAGTACCAGCAGTTACAAAAAGAAAAGTGATTTTCAGCTGCATTTATTAGCCAATTAAAAAACATTCAATCTTGTTTAGGATAATCCAGAATGGATGGTCTGAGATACTTGTGGTTCGTATTTAATGAGCAGATCCTGTTGGCTCACCAGAGGCAAGTTTGAACCTGATTACTTCAGTTCCCTTTTACAGGAAAGTGTTACTGACCCGAGTAGGGGGTTTGCAGTGGATGGTCTAAGCCCAGGTTTCTGGCTGTGCTTCAGATCACCTGCTTTCATATTCAGCCTATCTCCCTCTCACTTGCATGTTTTAATCTTCACCTTGTAGCCAAAACAAATTAAATTGATAAATAGAACTTGACCCACACATTCAGTTATTGGCATGTTTCCTTATTGAAGAAGAGATAAGTGAAAACATAGAACAAATTATGCAGATAAGTATCAGAGAAGTCAAAGCTAATAATATCTCAGCATGTTCATGTGAATGACTGGCACAGACTGCACTCCTGTTGGACTGAGCCAGCAAACTTCCACGTGAGTTTCTACCCCTTTTTCTTCTTCTCCACTTCCTCCTTAGACACAGAATCACGACAGCATCGAGGTTGGAAAAGCACTCTGAGATCATCGAGTCCAGCCGCTCCCCCAGCACCGCCAAGGCCACCACTGACCATGTCCCCAGGTGCCACATCCACATGCCTGTTAAATCCCTCCAGGGATGGGGACTCCACCACTGCCCTGGGCAGCTGTGCCGGGGCTGGACAGTCCTTTCTGGAAAGAAATTTTCCCAATATCCTACCTAAACTTCCTCTGGTACAATTTGAGGCTGTTTTCCCTTGTCCTGACACCTGTTACCTGTGGAAAGAGACTGACCCCCACTTGCCTACAGCCTCCTGTCAGGGAGTTCCTGAGCCTCCTTTTCTCCAGGCTGAGCACCCCCAGCCCCCTCAGCCACTCCCCATCAGACCTGTGCTCTTCCTCCCTGTTCCCTCACTAACTTGTCTGATTTTTCACAGAAAATGTTTCACAGCAACATTTCTAGGTTCATGAGAAATATTGTTTTTGTTGCTTCGGAGGAACACGTGCCTGAACTCCATGACTGGCTGCACCTGTGAACTCCCAGGGAAGCAAACAAAGTCGGGCTTCAGTGGAGCTCATCATGGGGACCACAGCTGAGGGATCACCTTGGGACCTGGATGACAACAAAGGGAAACTCACCAAGCATGGAGAGGGGTTGATAACACCACTGATAGCAGAATGATAACAACATCAGCAAACAGCCACAGCACGGTATCTCAGAGGGGACCGTTCCCCTACAGGCACTGGATCACAACCTGTGAGGGAGTTTTAACCTCCCCAAGTCTCAGAATCAAATGAGTGTCACCTGCTTCAGTCAGGTGCCTTCTTCCCATGGAACAAAGGCCCTCACTGTCCGGGTAAAGCAAAGGCTAATTCCTGTGGGCCAGGGCACTGAGGCATGCTGCTGGCCCTTTGTTGGACAGCCATTAAGAGAGGACGTGAAACTTGGATTCTAACTGGACTGGGTGTGTCTTAGTAACTAAAGTGATTGATAAACCCCTTGGCTTCCAGAAAATGCCATCAGCTTCGTCAGAACAGCACTCAGTTGCCAATTCCCATTCTCTCCTGGTGCAGATGCCAACCTAGCTTGGAGCAAGAGGACAGGCTGGTGCAGGCAGGTGGCTGCAGGAGAATGCAGCAGGATGGAGTGGAACTGCTCCTGAGCTATAGCACAAGGAGAAGTGTGAGCCCACTGCCCAGGCTCCAGCAGCTTGGGAACAGCACCCTGATGCCCACATTGCTGCATGGGCTGTGTGAATAATAAGAGCAGCAGAATTCTGGAGTGTCCTGAGCTTGTTCAGGGCTGTGACTCTCCTTGCCAAACCATGGGAGCTGTGAGCCTCGGTACCACAGCGGCATGTGCAAGCTGCAGTCTTGCACAGCCTGGAATGATCTTGCACACTATTCCCACTCTATGATAAAAAAGAAGATGCAGAAGAAAATCAGGATACTTGAAAAGACATTTCTAACGCCTTCCAAGAGCATGTTTATCTGCTCTCAGTGAAGGTTAATATTGTGGTTTATATTTTGCATAAATGTATACATTAAGAGCCTCTTCTCTGAGCAGTAAATGTTTAAACACTGCTACTTAAAAATGTCTTTCATGTAGTATTAGGTCCTGTCAGAGCAGAGACATGTCTTCAGAACTCATCATCAGTTTAGCACTTCAGAGGGTGCCTCTCAGTGAATCTTTTATCTCGAGTCACCGATAAAAAATGATTTTATCCCCTAGCTCTGTTTTCCTTTTTGCCTAACTGCAAGCTTAACTGGAACTTTGACAAATTGTGATGGTTAAATACATTTTTTTCTCCTGAGTATGTCTGGCCCAATGAGAAATACAAGTGCCAAAGCTTTGCAAGGAAGCCTGCCTGCCTGTATCTGTGACCCAGCTGGGAGCAGTGTGCTCACACACAGCGCCCTCCCCTCCTCTGGGAACGGGCTCCTGGAGGTTCCTTATGAAAGGGGGTGCATCCAAACAGCCTATCAGGGCCTGTACAGGGACATGCCCAGGGCAGGGACAAGTAGCAGGGATTTTCACTCATCCCAGCACAGCATGAATTAACACCTGCACTGACAGTTCCTGTGGCAGTCACTGACAAAGGAAGTGACATGGGGATGGTACAAATCTGCAAAGCAAACACCGTAACAGAGGAGATGCTTGATGCCAGTAAAACCCCAGAACTGGCTCCCCCTGAAACTTCATCTGTGTGTGTGCACAGATCCAGTAAAGCAAATCCCAGCCCCTGCCAGCCCACGCACTCTGGGACATGTGCTCTCACCACCCAAGAGTCAGGGTGAGTGTTTGGGACAGAACTGTGCCAGTGCAGTGACAGGATTGGGCTCCAAAGTGCCCAAGGCCAGGTTGGATGGGGCTTGGAGCAACCACAGCTGGTGGAAGCTGCCCCTGCCTGTGCCAGAGGGTTGGAACGAGGTGATCCCTGAGGCCCCTTCCAACCCAAACCCTTCTATGCTTCTATGACATTTTTTCCCTGTGCAAAGGGTCAGACAACATGCAAATAACTGTCTCACTGAAGGAATGATTCACTGAAGATGTGGAGATGCTGCAGAGCTGCCTGTGGTGAACAGAAGGTCCCCACAGCGCAGAGCCTGTCACAGCCAGCACCAGGTTCAAACGTGTTAATTACTGTGACTGTGCTTCCAGGATCACTGGTATTCCTGGAGCAGGCTGGGCATGGCACTGCCATTCTTTATCACCACACACTGCCAAAACTTGTGCACTAGAGCTGCATCCTGGCAGCTGACCCAGGTAAACACACGTGCAGTAAATTGGGTCCTTTACAAAATAATTTCTGTGTTTTTGTGGTGCACCTCTGTCCCAGTGGAATAGGGAACATTCTTAAAAGGCAGCATTGCACACTGCCAGCTTCCCCACTGCTGCAGGCACAGCAGTGAGTGTCCTCCAGAGCAGAGGAGGGCAAAGGAGCAGCGTGAGAAGGTTCTCCTTGTTTCATTCAGGATGCACAGCAAAGCAAGTGTGTGTTTTCCTGAGAGCAGTAAAAGACACTTTGGTGATTATTATCCTACAGAAGATACTTTCTGTTGGCCAAACCTTGTGCATTACCCTTGCTTGCAGGTTTAACTGCGGGATATCTGTGATTCCAAGAAGCTCAGCACAGCGGTATCACATAATCTCTGTTTCCCAATAACCTGAGATGATCAAAGCTGGAGGGTAACTCGTAGGTGTTCAGGGAATGTCACACTCAGAGCTGACAGTAGACTGAGCACAGGATGCCACTGCACACCCTGTGCCAGGGCTCCTGCCAGCCACACTGATCAAAGGGACTAAGGTTGTGCCACTGCCCCCGTGACTCCCCTGGAGCTGGGATCCCAGCCCTGCCCACCCCGAGGCTCTGAGCATTCAGAGTTTCCAGGGGTCATAAAGGCAAAACTAATTTGGCCTGAAAGTCGTGCTGAGCAGACAGTGAGAGGGAGAGGCTTTGTTCCCAGGGAGAGGGAAACTGGCATTGTCCATGGCACTGGCATCTCTGCAGGGCTGGGTCTCCCTCCCTCTGCCCTCTCCTCCACCTTCAGCAGGGCTCCCTCAGCCTTGTTCCATAAGACAGCACGGGGACAGAGAAGGATCTTGTCTAAAAAGCCTTGCTGAGGAAATTCTTTTTCTTAAGGACAGTTGCTATGCACCATAAGGATTAACCTAAGCACTACATGATGAAGAAAAAAACCATTAAAATATCAGTGGAGAGATTTCCCACACCTATCTACGTGCATTTAATTCAAAAGAGCCTGTCTGGGCATGCTGTAAAGCTGTGAGAGAAAATGAGACATTCCTCTTCCAGCCTTGGCACTGCTGCTGTTCTCAGGTCTGTCCCATTCCCTCCACATCTGTGGTCTGGGGGAACTGGGAGCATGACCCCAACAGTTGGGGCAAGTCAGTTTTTAAGCCCTGTATGAGAACACCACAGGATCAGATAATGAGCTAAAATTTGTTAACATCATTTAAATACCCGGGAAAAAAATCAGCAACTTTCACATTGCTGAGATAATTTTTGCTGTGAATGATGAAACAGGAATGTCTTGGCTTCTAGGCCTGGGGATGCATGTGTAACTGTGATTGGTTCTGCATCACCCTTCTGTGTCCCTCTTCTCCATAACTTCTTCCTCTAGAAATCAGTCTTGAATACAGAAATAATTGAATCTTGTTATTAAATCTCATCTTGTGGAAGAAAATCAGGTTTAACTCTGATTTATGAGTACTGATAACACTTTGAAATAAAAAGCTCAAGCAGCATGAACACTGTGCATCCTGTACCTCAAAGAGCTATTTCAATATTAAACAGTTATTTCTAGTAACAATCAATAATCATGGAATTGCTCTTGCAGGAGTAGAGCACAAAAAGGATTGCTCCTTTTCATTTGCTCATTAAAACTGCACTAACAAAAAAATACCATGCCCATATTTCTCCCTGTTGTGCCTGGCTTTACATGGATCCAGCCATGAATCTCTAAAATATCCCTGTCTAGCATTAATAGAGAAAAATAAACCTACCTCAGATTAAAAAAATATATATATACATGATCGCCATTCCGCAGATTTTAGTTCCGTTTTCTTGGCATTTTATAGGCAGGAAAAAGAATGCAGTCACAGTTATAAACTTGGTATAAAATAAACTTTAAAGAAGGGGAAAGAACCCAAACCCACATTCTGGTAGCAGTGAGATATTAATAAAAATCCCCCAAGGTTATTTCCAATGAACTTTCTCCTTACCCTGTGTCACAAATTGCCTTGTACAGAGAAAGGAATTGGTTAAATATTTTGCAGGAAGATGAAATACTGAGTTTCTTCAAGCAACAGGAGAAGCACATGGAGACATCTGCATGAGCCTTGTGCTGCAGCTGGATTGTCACTGACATTGCCAACACACGGAATTTCATCACTCATCATGCAGCGTGCAGATTTCAGTTCCAGCTGCGGGTGCCAGATGACCACATCCAAACCTCAGTCTCATTGGTTTGTTCTTTGGAAAGCAGAAATTTAAATCTCCCCCGGCTGCACAGGACAACCAAAAAACAATCCACAAGCTCAACACCAATGAATTGGTTTTTCTCCACTGAGCTCTTTTCAGAAATCTGAATAATGAGCGGTACTCAAGCTCTGTCCCATCTCCCGGCACTTCAGTGTCCCCCTGAGGACCCTGACAGGCTGGGACTGTTTCTTCTCCCTGCAAGAACGTCCCGGCAGTGCCTACATCAACAATGTCCCTTTCCCACCTGCGTCCCAAGCGAGGGGGGCCTGACTGCCCCAGTGCTGCTCTGTGCAGCCGCGTGTGAGCAGCACCCCCGGCCCCTCTGAGCCCGGGCAGCGCCACTCGGCTGCGGCTCAGCGAGAAAGCTCTGACAGGAGCCTGCTCGGTCCAAGCCCTGCACGCTGCCAGTGACAGATGGGGGAGACCTCAAGCAGTGCCCCCACGGGAAGCAAAGCTCCAGTGGGAGGTCAGGCAGGATCTATCCGTGCGCTGCTGCCAGGCTGGCAGGCAGGAGCACGGCAGGGAGGCAAGGGGACGGAGCAGCAGTGAATAGACGAGGAGTGTGGGTGTCAGGACTGTTGGGAGCGATGAAGAGGGATGTGGAATGAAGGCCAGTAAGGAAATTGGGTGGCAGTGCTCAGAGACAGCTTGATCTCCAGGGACACTGCCTTGTGGCTTGCATGGTGAGTGCTTGAAGCCTTACAGAGTTGTTTCTCTTAGGAGGTGAAAATGATGATGGGAGTCAGGTCTTTCTTCAGCTCATTCCCTCCCAGTTACAGGTGTTGAAAGTTCTGCTTCTGTAAACATAGGAAAGGTCAGCAATAGCTAGCAGTTTCCATGCTGGCAGTTTTCAAGTACACTTTCCTAGCTAGTTCTGTGGCCTGAAGCCCTTTTTGTACTCTCCTCCAGTGAGTTTTGAGGCTTTTCAGCTGCCTTCTTCCCTGAACTCAGATAAAACTGCAATGCCCCACAAGCACTGGCAGCCAGTTTCTTAGGAAAATGTCTGGGTTTGGCACAGTTATTTCTTGTTTATTTCTTGTAAAGCAACATTTCTCCTCAGGCAACAGTGTCTTCTGTTCATAGTGTTGTCACAGGAGAGTGTTCAGAGGTGCCTTTGGTTGGTCAGGTACCACCTCTCCCGTTAGCCTGAGCAGGATCTTTGGTTCTTAACACCCCATGGGTGTTCATTAACCATCATTACTATTGTTTGGTCACATGCCTCATTTTCCAGACTTAAATTGTGATTTCCACCATTCCTAAGGAGCTGCGTGAAAGAGGGTTCATTGTTCAGTGGGAGACACCCATCACACTGGAGAAACAGTGGAGTGAGAAAAGGACTTATTTTCCAAAAAAGGATCTTCACCGTGCCCTGTAGCTGAACTACATGTTGGAACATGCACACGAGTCATAGATAATAGATATTCTGACTTTAGAGCAGAGTTTAGGACAAACTAAAGCTCAAATGTAAACCTGGTGGAGATTAAAACCCAAAGAGGACAAGCATCCGTCAGTGGCAGAAGAGCAGAAGGAAACAGAAGGCAGCAGAGGGTTGTGTTATGGACATAGGGGAGGGAGAAGAAGCAGATCTGAGGAGCTGGAAGCAGCAGGACTTGCTGACTGATTTTCTTCTCAAAGTGCTAAGCAAACTCCAGCACATGCCAAGGCAATCAGGGACATGGAACATAAAATTGCAATTTTTTGTAGCTAAAGCCTTCATATGGATCTCATACGCCTGAACCTGTCCACATTAAACCAACAACCTGCCAGTGGCACATTAATCACTGTGGATTTATGCCTGGGGCTGGCTGCTGCACTTCAGAACTTGTGGCAGGGATGGGAAAGCCTAAAGCTCTTGGAGCTGGTGTGGAGCAGGGGCTGCTGGGTGTGCTGCATTGAACCCCCTGACTCCTCTGGAAGTGGCTCAGCTCCCCCACAGGCAGAGGGAGTTCTGCAAGGAGCAGAGGTGAGTAGCTCTGTGCCAATCCTCCCTAATTCCTGCCTTCTGTGCTGAATCCCTCAAGTCGTCAACTAAATCCTGCCAAAGGCAAGAGAGGAGATTTTGGAGGACAGGCAGATTCCTGCTCAGGTGGGCCAAACAAACCCTGGGCTGCTCTGCTCAGATGGAGCCAGGACATGTGCAGGGCCAGGCACGTCAGGGAGGCAGCCAGGGGAGTCTGCAGCACTCGCTGTGCTAAGGCATCATGGGCTGGCAGGAGCCCTCAGCCCTTGGGAAGGAAACCAAAGAAAGGAAACCAAAGCAGACCCAGAGGATTGTGTGAGTTCCTGATCACCCCTGAGGAGAGTTTGGAAGCGTGGGCCAGCTGGGGGAGTGAATGTGCAAAGTGACAGACAGATGCTCGTGTCATGGAAAAGGCATCCTGGCCTCTTTGGAAAAAGGCATCTTTTTGTTCTAGAAAGGCATCTGTGCAGTGAAAAAATGATGGGAGGATGTAAGACTGCCTGAGGAGCTTGGAAGGATGAGGGTGTGTGAATTGAACAGAAAGTGAGGAGTTGTTCCAGCACAGGATGGGCAAGGAGACACTGGTGACAAAGGTGCTGTGTAGGGATATGAAATCCTGTGGAACTCAGAGTCCCCAAACCCATGATCTTCTGATAGCACCACCAAACAAGCCATCATTTCCTCAAGCAGTGTCTAGCTTTGACTGTCACTTCAGCTTTCACAGAGTTACAGAGGATTTAAAGCAGGGAGATATGATGTCACAATAATGAAAGCACAGCACCTGCATGGTGAAGGGAATGCAGGAAATGGGATCAGTGATGTAGCTTTGTGAGAAGGTTCTCAAAAAGAAGAAGCCAAGAGATCTGGAGGGTTCTGCTGCTCTTTGCTTTGTTGCAGAAATAGCAAAGGTAGGAAAAACAACAACAAAGAAAGAAAAAATTGAAGAAGGATTTAATTCAAGGAGAATTGAATATATTTTAAGCACTTCTGCAAGGTATATTGAGATGAGAAGTGCTGAACTGTTCTCAGATCCACAAGTTCACCTCAGTCTCTTCCTTCACCCCAGCTCAGGCACACTTGAACTCATTTAGCCATTGTAAGAGTTTGCTGTCCTGCACACAGGTGTGGGGACGTGAGGGCTGTGGGAATAGTAGGGTGAGGGACTGGGAAGGTGGAAGGTGAGCAAAGTTAAGGTGATCACCCAATGCTTTATGTTAATCCTGTGTGATCTGTGTGAAATGCTCATGGAAGCCAGAGGAAGCAGTGAGCAAAGTGACCAGAACTTCTCATATGCCAGATCTTCACTGATTCTCAAGTCTTTCATGACAGTTTGAAGTTAGACCTGTGCCCTCCTCTGAGATGCCTCAGTTTGTTGAGAGTGGAACAAACAGTCCCAAAGCTTAACTCTTTTTTCTTTCACTTCTGTCTGATTTTCTCTAGTCTTTCCAGGTACTGGCATCCTGCTCCATCCCTCTTGGGCAGCCCTAGAGTCTGCACTGAGAGTTTGTGGTGAGAGACAGTCCATCAGCATGCTGGAATATTTGTGAGGTAGTGCTAATAAAAAACTTAATGGTCCTTTAGTCCCCACTTCTTTTTTGAATTCTACATCACCATAACATATTTGCCCTCGGTGGAGCAGGATTTATGCTCCATATTTCATGCATAAATTGCAGACAGTTGTCAACTCAGAATGAAAGCAAGATGGCAACATTACCTATGCAAGTGCTTTAGCTAAATGCTTCCTTCATTGCTCCCAAAAGGAAAAGACGAGACAGTGTGTAGCCATAATGTTCATCTGCAACATTTCTGATCTTTAGCTTTAGCCATACTAATTAGGCACACACTATTTATGTGACTGCTGGATGTGGATTTTTTTCCTACTGCAGCAATCTGTGCACATCTCCCTTGGAAGGATGTTCAAATCAAGGGCAGCATTTCCAGAAAGATGCTCCAGTGTACACCCAAAGGGGTGAAATCTTGAGGAAATAATTTGCTGTCAGGCTGAACAAAATAACTCTGTAATTAAACTTTAGAAATTGCTAAGTTTAACTGAAAAAAAATGGTCTAAAATCAGGACCACTGAAGGGTTGCTAAAAGAATTCATAACAGTGGAAATTATTGTGGTTTTTTCAGAGTTATTTTTCCATCTCTTTTTTAAGCAGATGCTCAAAGGTGTCCACTGTAGTTCAGCCAGTAAGAGAGCAATGTTCTGGGGTGGGAGCTGGCTGTATTCTGTGACTTCTTTTTTTCCCTTTTCCTTATTATTTTGCTTTTAACCTTCCCCAAAGAAAATTTACCAGTTTGTTAGGCTAGAAGGAACATGCCCCTGTTTCCCAGGCAGAATCAGTGATTTAGGTATTAGAGACGAGCTCCAAATGTTCAGGATTTGTCAGTTAGGTGGTCAGCGAGAGGCACAGTTAAAGCTCAGCCACAGCAGCATTAAATTCAGTGGCACTGATACTCCCTGACCAGTTTGGACACAGCAGGTTTATCCCATCTTTGAGTTAAATCCCAAATGAAAGAACTTTTTTTGCTGCTGGTTTCCTGAGTCAGCCACTGACCAAAGACAAGAGTACCCAACTAGAAAATTATCCTCCAGTCAAAATTGGCTGTTTGCTGAAGATTTTGGAGATGTCCAGCCTGCTGCTGACTATATTTAGCCACTTTGTGCTTTCTCTATTCTTGCATGTATCTTAAAATTCCTGATAAGGAATAGAAGGAAAATAACCAAATGCCACAGAGGGAGATTATTAGCTTGGCTGAAACTAAACAAGTCTGGAAGTCTCCTTGGAAACTGAGATCCCAATAACACCCTTGGGGAAAAGTTTTCCCAACACACTTTGGATACTTCAGTAACAGGAATTCCAAGTAAGTCTTTGAACTGTCTGACAACCTTTGTTCAATATGAGCAGCATGTGATCCCAAGCCAAGTATCAATTCAGATTTTTTAAAAAAAGACATGGGAGAAAAAGAACGTTAGCTTGGTTTAGGACCATGCAATCATGATATATTTGTTTCATCGTGTGAAAGTTGGCTTGGAGTAGTCATGCAATTAAATTCAGGAGTTCATTTGCTGATTCCTAGGGAGTTTCAGGTCTTTTTTCTTGCCAAAAGATTTTAGGCTGTGGATTCCATTTCACATTCAAAAGAGCTGAGCAGTTTGGTTCTGGGTGAGATCAGTGAGAGCTCCACCACATTTTAGTCTACCAACGAGTCACTGAGTGGCTTGAGCCACTTGCTGGTCATTTCCATCTTGCATACATCACTGTATTGTGTTTGCCTCTGTAACCCAGGATGGAGAGTCTTGTTAGAGTGATGTCCTTACAGCTCAGCTAAGTTTGGGTAAAGCCTCAAACCCCATCACTTAGAGGGGCTCTTCAAGGGAAATACAAACTGACTGGAGAGGCTGTAGGCAGAGTAACAGAAATCATCAGAGATCCTTTAACTTGCCTTCATAACCTACAAAGACAGAGAACTGTGGCAAATCCCTGCAGTGCTGCTGCACAGAAGGGAATAATCTGTTCTGTGAGCTCATACTGGGTAAGACAAGAAATAATGTGTGTAAACTGCAGTGAGAATGATTAAAGGGAGACATAAAATAAAAAGAAGTATTGGCAAAGGTCAATGAAAGCCTTGGAATAGATTGTCTGGGAATGTGGTGAGGTTTGTTTCTGGAGGTCTTTAAGAGCAGGTCAGGAGTGCTTGGTTTTGATTACACTTGGTTTGTGGTAAAAAGATGGATTACCTGTTCTCTGAGGTCCCTTCTGGTTTCTGTGAAGCTGTTGTTTATCTTCCAGGACTGCAGTCCTGTGTCCTGTGCTCTTGGTGTGCTGCAGGAGGCTCAGCAAGGAGTGTGAACTCACTCTTCAAACCACTGTGGTGTAGCAAATGCTGCCAAGGGTGAATTTTCATTGTTTACAAACTCTATGAGAATGGAGTCTGAGGAGTTTCCAATGAAGTCATCAAGGATCTCATGTGTAAGATGTTCCAGACCCAACAGAAATAGGATACTGTAGATGTTTCTATGAAACCTCAAAATCACGTGTGATTTTTCCTTTCTCTGCAATTGCTGGCAAATGTCATTATTCATTTTCTTGAATGGTCTTGTCAGCTTTTTGTCTCATTTGAAATCCTGATGCACCCTAAATCCCACTCCCTCTGTGCAGCAGTGCTGGCAGAGTACTCCCTGTGATCTTCTTGGTTGTCATTCATTTCTTAGGGTCACCCTAATTAACTTTGTCAGGGGCTGTTGTGTGATACAGTCAGTACAGACTGGCTGGACCTGTACAGGTTTCTCCTTGATGATGATGTAATATTCATTCTCAACAGATGAGAGCTGCTTTTGGGGAAATAACCAGCTGGTTTTGCCTCAGTCACTTTGCAATACTGAGTGATGTGCACACAGGGACAGCTCACCTTAATCTCTGGTCCCTTGGATTTGCTGGCCAGGGCAGAGGAAAGTCATGTCCTTATTTCCCTTCAAAGAAGCAAGTGAGGCAGATCAGTAGCTCAAGAATGGAGGTGCATAACAGAGCACTGTTGAAAGGTGGAAGAACAAAAAAAAAAAGGAAAAGAGGAAAAGGAACTCTGTTCCTCTGTCAGGCTGCAGGGTTAATCCAGGTGCTATGGTACTGGCTTGGATAAAAACCTGTGCCAGACCTGTCCCCAATCACAGCTGCACCACTCAGTCCCTTGCCTTCCACTGTCCCTAGGAATTCGTATCACTTGGTTACTCATGGATTTGAAACCAAAAATTTACCAGTTATATAAGAAATGGGACAGAATGAACTCTGTAGTTGCGTGAAACAGGCACCAAGAAAGCATCTAAAAGGCATCTACCAGACTTCCCAGGCAGAGGTTTATTCTGTGTCAACCCAACCCATCCCATCCCACTTCAAAACCTGAAGAAAAATTAGCTTAGCCAAAACTCTGAATGCCAGTAATGGCCATAACCCCCTGACAGGCACTTGTGCCTCTGACACAGCCGAGCTGAGTGTGCTGTGGAAAACATTGCTGCTCTGTGCACTGGCCAAATCACTTTTTCAAATGACCTTTTCTTGCAAACCATGTCGGCTATGTAAAAAGGAAATTAAAAATAAATAAAAGTTTGCAGTGGTTAGTTGATCAAAGCTTTTGTTTGCCCCTGTGGTCTCAGCAGAAAGCAATGTTACAGCCCCAGACTGGATGGGTTTGTTTGGTGAGGTCTGATGGGAACTGATAACTTTGCAGCCCTAGAAGCCAAGGAGGAAAAGGTAGATGGCTATCTGGGTTTTGCTTTTGGGGATTTTCCCCACAGTGGTTCTTTCTTGTAATTGTGAGCTTTGACTTTCTTATGTCCCATATGAGAACTTAGTGAGTGTTAAGCAGTACTGATTTGTACAAGGAGCAAGATTAGAAATGGCATTAAATGGTGTCACAGCTCTGTCTTGGGCCATGGTTCCAACATGTTTATCTTAGAACTAGATTTAGGAATTAAAATTCAGACTGGAGCAGGTGTTGAGAAAGAATCTTGGGATGTCAGGGAGGTCAGACAACAGAGCTCTACCCAAAGTACAGGCTGCCACACGGGCCAGAGGTATCTGAGTTATCTTTACACTCAGTAGCTTGAGGGCTCAAAGAAAGAAACCCCTTTTTTCAGAAATGTGCCCTTTGCCTCTTCCAGTAGGAATAGAAAGGCGGGGAGAAAACAACCCAATCCTTTTCTGTGATGGTTTTGGATGAATTTTTGATTTGGCTTGTATGAAATGGTGGTGGATATTGCAAAGAACTGCTCCTAATGACTTGTGGTATCTCTTGCATTTTCTCTTCCTGGGAATTTGAGGAAAATCTGTGCTTTTATTCTAGATTGGAAAGCCTTGGAGCAAGGACTGTTCACCTTTAAAAGGCATAAATTTATTGAGCCAGTTCCACAAAACTATGATGATGCTGGAGTTTCTGTTCTAGCACATACCTGGTGGGCAGGAGTGGGGGCTCTGCAAGAAGAGAAACATGAATATCTGACTCTGATGCTGGTGCCCTGGGAGTTTTCACTTGTATTTTTGCTTTTTATCAAGAAAAACTTGCCAGTAGGATTCCCTGTAAGATCACTATGGCCAACCTGCCAGAAGAATTCAGTAGTCTCTCATTATCACCTCCTTGTGCCATTGCAAAATTTTTTACCTTGTACAGCTGCAAAAACTAGCAAGAATTGTGTGGGGGAAGGGAATATCTGGGTGAATGGGGCAGGGAAAATAATAGTTCTTGCTCTCAGCTAGCCTTGTGACCCTCTGAGCATGCCAGGAAACGGAGCTCTCTGACATTCTGGCTGTAATCTCTGAGTGTATTCACAACCAGAAGGGAGATGATGTATTTTTGTCTTCTAATATGGGGAGAGGAAACAGAGGGAAAGAATAAATATGGAATACTGTGCAGGTGGAGGTATGAGCCCGTGTGTGTGTGGAACAGACACACTCAGTCCTGGGGAAAGGAGAGACTTGCTGGCTGACAACAGGGAATGCTTTCTCCAGTACAGGGAATTTAGGGAGCAGTACCTGATCCCTGATGAGGCCAGAGGGACAAAGCCCAACTCATGTAATGCAAAAGAAGTGGAAGTAGCCCGTCCCAAGCCTGTCAGCTCTGCCCCTCAGATCGGTATGAAAGCACAGGCAGAGGAGGGGAAGAGATGCACTGCAAGTTTGGGAGGGCACAGCAAAGGGAAGGGAGCTCCTGCTGTCCTGCCACAACACCTCACCCCAGCCCCCAGATAAACGGGTTTGTGTTTTCAGTTCACTTTTCAGGCAATAATTGCTTCCCCCACAGGAATGAGCAGAAGCTAGAGGACACATTACCTGGGGAGCCAGAGCCGGGCGTGGATGGGCGTGGGGGAACTGGCCCTGGCACAGAGCAGCTCTGTTATCCTGAGATAACTGAGCACGGCAGCGCCGGGAGGGGGAGACTCGGGTACAACAGCAGAGGGCCCGTGGGAGCCACGAGTGTCTGTCTGTGTGCAACAGGCACACATACAGGCATCATCTCCCTTCTGGTTGTGAATACACTCAGAGATTACAGCCAGAATGTCAGAGAGCTCCGTTTCCTGGCATGCTCAGAGGGTCACAAGGCTAGCTGAGAGCAAGAACTATTATTTTCCCTGCCCCATTCACCCAGATATTCCCTTCCCCCACACAATTCTTGCTAGTTTTTGCAGCTGTTCAAGGTAAAAAATTTTTTGCAGTGGCACCAGGAGGAGACAATGAGGGACTACTGAATTCTTCTGACAGGTTGGCCGTATCAGCCAAAGGGGGACTGATACCAAGCTGCAGCTCAGCTCTGCGTACCCAGTGCAGGTCTGTGCAGAATTCACCAGAGCTTTGGCTTGAAGCAACCAAAACTCCTATCTCAGAGCTGCATTGC
The DNA here is from genome assembly GCA_013398275.1 of Promerops cafer. Lineage (NCBI taxonomy): Eukaryota > Metazoa > Chordata > Aves > Passeriformes > Nectariniidae > Promerops > Promerops cafer. The sequence goes on from VZSE01000060.1 coordinate 153,720, forward strand.
TAGAGAGAATCCTGGAGAGAACAGCCTGTTCCACCCCTGATGCCCAGCGGAGGCATAATGAAATGCCAGGGCTGAAGCCTCGAGTTACAAAACTGCAATCAAGGAACATAACACAGGTTTTTAAAGGTGGAGTGGGCAGCCAATGCAACGGGCTCTCAAGAGAAAGGCTGTAAATTTTTCAGCACTTCAGATAAGTGAATTACGACTGGAAGATTTTATGGAAGATTTCTAGTTCCATGAGCAGTTGTCAAATGTGAAGAGAGTTTATTTGCACAGCAAGGCAGCCTGCATGCTAATATCATTCAGTGCAGGTGTTACCAGGCAAAATTGCCATGGCTTGTGTTTCAGGGATCAAACTAGATCCTGGCAGTGGCCTCCCTTAGCCTTGAAGGATACAGGAGGGGTGTGGGAGAGGCAAGATGCAAAGGGCTGCTGCTTTAGTCAAGGACCATCCTCTTACACAGACAGATTTTCACCACCATTTTGGGGCATATTCAGGGAATTTGATAATGAATTCACCATAGCTGTGTGAATAAATGAAGCCAGTTAGCAAAACCCCATGGAACACTCACAACACATTCTGGTTCCTGTAACAGGATATTAATGACTGTGTTAATTAGGCAGTGTGGAAGCAGCTTACAGTGTCACAGACACAGAAAATTACAATGGCAGGATATTGAAATATTCCTTCCCACAATGCTTTTTGTACAAGCCCCATCATTTTAATGACATTTACCTTGTGTTTTACTGTTTGCTAAGCAGACTGAATTTCGTGACTCTCAGAGGAGCCTCAGGACCATGATGACCCAGGTGACTTAAATTTCTTCATGCTGTGTTAGAAGAAATAAACTTCTCAACAGAAACTCTCATCTCTGTGGCCAGGCATGGTTGGTCAACCAACCCCATACATGGGTCATTAACATACAGAAATTAGGGATTTCAAACCTCACAGTCTTAAGGCAATAGGCTGGGGAAGAACAGATGTTTCTCTTTTCTCAAGCAACAATTTGTACCTGCATGTTTTGGAGCCAGTGGAAATAGTGTATTAGTCATTCTCAAAAACTGTTTGGTACAAACAGAAAAAAAAGTATTTCCCAGTATTTTACTGTCTAGATCACTGCAAACATTTTTAGAACTCATTTTTTAGCAACTATTAAGAAATCCTGCCTTGATGCATTTCCTCTGTGGTTGTGTTTGGAGTGTGGGCTGGCTGCTGTTGAACAGGGGCAGGGAAGGCAGCAGTGTTACAGCATTTGGAAACACAAAGAACCCGTGAAATCATCAATTCTTCCATCTGCCTATGCATACATAACATTGTGATGTTCACTTCTGAAAGGCTGCTGGATGGATTTTTCAACCACTTGCAATAAGAGATAACTCCACTGTCCTAAATGAAGAGTTTCTAGATATTCCATCTTGACAGTCTTGTCTAGAAGAGAAGAAATTCATCTTCCATCCACTGGGTAATTTCAGTGCACAGTGGCCAGGAAAAAGTTCTGATTGCCTGTGTTCTTGCCCTGAGAGAGGCTCTGGAGAAGCCTCTGAGAGCCCTCAGAGGTGGGAAGACTTGTCAGAGAATGATGAACATGCTCTGTTTTCTATGTTATTTAATGGGCTGAAGATTCCCAGTTTCATCCCAGTTCACAACATTTGAGTGGTCATTTAGGAAAGGTTGAAAACTTCTGGATTTTGCTACTGTGGGTTTCCTTTAACGGTGTCAGCATATTTCCTTGGAGCCACAACTCTGGGCTGTGTGGATGGATAGTGGAGAAGGTTTTGTTTATATTTAGACTTGTTCCAGCCATGAAATTAGTAGAATAAATAAAGATAGAAGTACAAAGATTAGAGAGGTTTTAATTTGGTACAGGCACCATTAATGGTTTATTTACTTTGTGTTCTTGGAACTTGAGCTGTCTCTTGATAACTAAAAATGCTCCAGGACAGCTGCAGGGATCAAGGAGGAGAGGAAGACAGAAGCAGTAGAAGCCAGGTAGCCTGGGACAGGTATTGCAGTCAAGAGAACAGGCCATGTTGTTTTGGGGTGATGTGGATGGATATTTGCAGATCCCACAGAAAGGAGGTCAGCCATGAGTCAGGACAGTCTCTGAAGTTGTTTTGTGCCTTATTAGCAGAGTAAAATCAAATTAAATAGTGCCATAGAGTTGGTAACGACATAGTCCTCTGGCAAATGTGTTAGAAAGCACTTCCTCAGCCTTGACAGAGGTTAAGACAGAATGAATTCAGCATGAGTTCTAAATGTGTACATGATTTCTGTGTCCTTCCCCGAGAATGACAAATGTTTGCTGGATGAGATGAGTCAAACTGGGGATGCTTCCCGGAATTCCTTTTTTCAGGATTTCAGCCCTTACTGCTCTGTGGGAGAAGACCCAGCATCACCCCCACTGGAGGCAGAGTGTTCACAGCATCCTAAAACATGCCAGTGAACCATCTGAAATTCACATTCACAGATTCTCCCACCTGTGCTGTGTGTCCTTCCTAAACTACGGTGCTGACCTGAATAAGGCATTTTACTAAGGCAAAATTGGTTTATCAGGTTGGTCAGTGGCTGCTGGTGCCTGCAGCAGATCCAAGCACTGGCTCACAGCTGCTGTGCTGCTGTTTGATGCCAATGCACCTTCATCCTGAGAGGGAAGGAGAGGAGGCTTTCCCTCCCTGGATCACTCCTTCACCTCTGCTCATTTCTGTGACTCAGTTATCTCCCACAGTCAAAGGGAAATATTTCCCCAAATCATTCAAAGGATGAGGAGCTGGTCCAAGTTTGTGAAGTACTTTGTAATTCTGGTTGGAAGAACTCTGTAGAAGACTTGATGCACTACACAAATGGTTTTTAGAGTTGTACTACCTAAACTCAAATGACTTCTGATTTTTCCCTGTGTTTATTTCTGTATTTATTGCATACAGTCATCGAGCTGCATTTAGAAAGTCCTAGGTAATCACATTCACCATTGTGAGATGTGATATTTTCCTGGTGCTTCATTTTATTATCCTTTGCAGATACTAGAAAGAAATTCCAGCTCAGTCCTGGCTTTAGAACAAGTTTTGCTTTTGTTTTCAGTCAAACTAACATTTTCCTCCTTTTGATGTTCTCTTTTCACAGCCTGAAGAAGAAATCAACAAATGTTAGTTGTTGAGGCTTCTTTCCATCCATAAGGAATTCCAGGAAGTTCTCCTACGGGACCTTGGGGTGGTGCTAGTTCTGGTATTTTTCTTTCAAGAATTAAAATCTTTTCTGGCTTGATATATAAATGATTGATTGAGTGCAGCTTTGAGTGCTCATGGAAGCATACTGCCAGGTAGGAACAAACCACTGGAACTCAGCTCCAGGCCCAGGACCTGGAGAACTGCAATCATGTGGAATAGCTGTGATGCTTTCATTCATGTGTTTAGGAGTCATGGAGTAAATTTTCTCTCTCATTTACAGCTTGACCAAGGAGACTGTGAAGAAACTGCATGGAAAGTTTGAACTCTGGTGAGTGCTTGGAAAATAATTAGAGTATATGCTGGGACCTTGCAGTTCTCTGGCTTTTGGATCTGCAATTCCTGTGAAGACTTGTCCAACACTTGGTGAGCACCTTGAGCTTTGAGATTTTTGCCAGAAAACTCCCAACAAAGGAATCCCTTTCTCTTCAGTGCTTGACAGCTCTCTGACAGGTCATGTTCTCTGCATTCTTCTTGTCTATCCCAGAACCACCCCAGGCTGGTGATTCAGCAGCGGGTAAGACGGGAAGTTTCTTTAGACAGCCAGAGGTCTTTGCAGGTTCCTGTGAATATCCAGATCCTCGCCAAGGGCACAGTTTGCTCTGGTACTTCTCCAGTCACTTCAGTGCTGGGTTTTGATTGATTACTGCTTGCAGTCCAGAAAAAGGAGAGATTGCAGTTGCCAAACAGAGCTCGTTAACTTAAAAGCACAAGTTGATGAATCAATGCTACACATAATAACTCTTTCTTAATGATCCAAATATCTTAAAAGCTCAAATTCCCTTTCATCATAGAACTTCTCTACCAACACTTTCCCAAGCCAATGATTGAACTCCCTCCATGGAAAGCAGTACAGCTGACACGATCAGTCCCGGGGAACACACCACCACAATTAATCAGCCACAGATCCATCATTCCACAGCTTCAAGAAGGAGGTTATTAATTAATTTGTTCTGTACTTTACCTCAGATTATCCTAGGTGATTCTGGCCATCTTTCCAGCCTCCAGTTTTCCAAACTGGCAAAAATCTGGGAGATAGATGGGTGTTGTTATTTCCTGTTGCTGCTGACACATCAGCTCCTCTTTCACTCCAGCTCTGAGATGGTTTTGATGCCAGCACTGTTTCTAGCTTTGCAGCAGAGAGAATATTCAGTCTTGTTGATTCTCTTTATACTATAAAGGCCATAATATCTCCAAGGATGGAGCCTCCTCAGCCTCTCATGTCAAGTTGTTCCAGTGTTTGATCATCCTCAGAGTAAAAAAGCTTTTACTTAGGTATAAATGTACATCAGATATAAGCTCACACCTTCTCTTCATGTCCAGTCATGGAGGACAAGAAGGAGACAGATGAGCAGCACTTCTCCCTTATCCCTGTGCTGTGGCCCAGGCCCCAGGCAGCTGCTCTCCTGTTTTGCTTATTCACCTGTTATTGCCACTAACACTAGAGACAAGGTGTCAGCAGACATTTCACCAGGCATCTTGAGGCAGAAAACAAGTACTGAACTTCTCAAGTCTTTGAACTAAGAAATATAGAGGCAGTTAAAAAATACCAACAACCCAAAGACAAGATGTATGGGCTTGCAGGCTTGCCACAGCACTGTGACCATTTAAACAGCTTTATTTATTATCAGCATCTTGGAAGCAAAGACAAATGTGAGAGCCAGAGGATGATTAAAGAGTGAGCTGGGGAAGTTTAGACTCCTTCAGAATACATTTGAGTAATGAACAGCATTTATCACGTCTGTTTAAAGGCAAGCTAATAAGGACAAAGGGTAAATCTTCACCAACAATTAACTATGGGTTCCGGGTTGTATTTGTGCCTGTGTCACCCAGCTCTCTAATGTAAGCTCTCTGTACTTGCTTGCCAGAGCAAGCACTTTCCAGGCCCGTGATTTCTGCTCAGGCAGGAGGTAGATCCACACTCAGCTGCTGTCCACAGCTGCAGACCATCACTATGCACTGTGCTGGCAAACACAGGTACTTCTTCCCGAGAAAAAACTTACTCCAGGCTGAATTCACTACTCTGATACCTTCTTATCTTCTGCCAGCATCAGTTCTCTCCCAGATTCCAACCTCAACTGCCCCTCTGCCTACCTGGGGCTTAGCTGTTTGCACATCCCTGTGGTGCATTCAACCCTTCTTTATCTCCGCGTCCAGACTGGGTTTGCAGATCCAGACTGGTTCCCTATTTCAGCATCACTGGGAGGTTTCACTGTGCTGCCTGAGGAGCCAGAGCTGGGACAGTATGTGAAGGAATGGAGCAAGTCTCTTGCTTCTGGTCACAGCAGCCCCAGCCCCTCCTTGTTTGCAATGAGTGCTCAGAACTGGGCATGGCCTGGTTGGAGAGCAGGGGGAGAGTCTCCAACATCACTCACCTGAAAGGCAAGGACACAAAGTGGAGGTGTGATGATGCACGAGATCCTTTTTATGCAGGATCAATACTCCACCTCAGTCCGCTTCGATTTCCTCACTAACTTCTTCCCTGAGAGGAAACAGTTCATAATGCTGTGTCATTTTGCACAGAGAAACCTGTGTCATTGTGCACAACCTGCCCCGTGTTGTTGAGGTCTGTGGCAATAACACACTCTCACACATAATTATTTTTGTCATGAGATCTCAAAGACAACTAAGATTAGTTACCAGTGCTGGATATGTTCAGCCATTAAGAGTGATATCTTTACCTACATCTGAGTGGGTTTTGACAAGTGCTCTCACTCACCACAGAAGTTAGGAGTTGTCAAGGCCAAAAATAAATTATGGTGATGTGCAAACTCCTCTGCAGAGAAGGCACAGCTCACCATGTAACGTGCAAACAATGAAATGGTTTCTATAACCTGCTGCCTACCTGGCAGAGATGAAGCCATGAAGCCACCTGTACACAGTACCAGCTCTAGGGGAACACCTCTCATGTCTCTACACTGCTTCACAACCTCTTTTATGCCTCAGTGTTGGTCAAGCTCTTGAACAAAATCCTTCAGTTCACATTTTGAAATCTGTGTGTAATTACTGAGCTGTGTCAGCCATCACCAGACAGTGGAGCTGCTGCAGAACAGCCTGGAGGAGGTGTTTGTCACAGAGGGTCAGAGCCACAGAATTTATAATCGGACTCCTTCAGAGTTCAAGTCAAGGGCCTCCTTGGTCCTCAGTATGGATGAGGGTTTGCAGATTCCTTTAGTTCAGAGGTGTCTGAGTTCAGTTTCCATGTGAGGTTCTGTGAGCAATGTCCCACACAAGCTCCTCAGCAGGGTTTGCTGTATGTGCTTAGGCAGGAGCAAATATGTCCCTGTCTGAATTTCTGGATTTGTTTTCACTGCTCAAACTTTGATCTACTTCTCTGACTCTGGCCATATGTTTTCCTTGCTCTCCCTCTTTTCCTTTGACTTGCACTATTACCTACTGAATTTACAGCCTGTTTATGTTGGTCATCAGCCTCAGAACCTGTCCAGGGCTCCCATCCTCTAAGCACTTGGATGAATCACTCTTCTTTGCAAGATGATATCTGTTGTCAGTGTTCCAAAATAACAACCAAACTGTAAAGTTTTACTCACCCTGTTGAATTTAGTGGCCATTTTGCAGAGACTGCAACCAAGACAAATTACAGTATTTACATATTTATTTATTTGCCTTCATTCCTGACCTTGGGATGGATATTTTCTGCTGTTTCTTTCAGAAGTTTAAGTGGGAATCCAGTACGAAATTAGAAACTGGATTCCATGTACGTCATTTTCCTGACCACACTAGTATTTTTCATTTAAGCACAACAGCCACAAACCCTTTCTGAAGAGAAAGGGCTTCTGTTTGCCTCTTTAATTGCATGTACCTCAGAGGACCCTGGGGAACTGTGTTCTGACTCCTGACAGGAAAGCATGGAGTACATGACCTTGGTACCTTGCTTTTTTGGTCAGCATTTTAATTCCAGCGCTGGGTCAGGCATCTGAGGATCAAAAACCTGAGGGTTTTGTCTTCAGAGCATCTGTGTGATACAGAAGTAATGATGCTGCACTGGTGGAGGGAGTAGAAGGCCTGTTTGATCCACACTGTATTGTCCAAGGTGTCATTCCTACTGTTGGCTTGTCACATGTGGCTTCTAGAAGAATTCCTGAGTGTGTCACCAGCTCTGGGATTAGCAAAACTGCTGGACAGCAGAGAGTTTTAGAAATGCTCTAAAGTCAAGAGGATTTTGCAACATACAACCTTTGCAAGGGAATATGGCCTTAAAGTTGCATTAATTTAATTTCTTAAGCCAAAAGACGACAGAGGAAGGAGAAAAAAAATCCATAATCACATTTTTGTGTAGCATATGTGGCCCATTCCTGCCTGGTCTGATAGGAGGGAAAAAAAAGGCATTGGCTGGAATTTACTCCAGAGTCAGAGTCTGGAATGGGAAACATGGGCCCATTTTTAACAGCAAGGTGATAAAACCCTGAAACAGACACCCCAGCAAAGAACCAATCTTTCATTCTTGGTGCCACATTCTCCCTAGGTTTCCTTCTGGACCATGGGTTGAACTTCATATAAGATCTTTCCTCAAATATGATTTGCTGAGCTCAGTAGGATATACAGAATATCCCTTAAAGATTAGGAATTAATGGTTTATCATTATAAGAGCAGAAAACTCTGAGTCCCCAATATTTCACATTACTTAAATCAATATTAGCATTTTCTTGGTTCTTGCAGGTGGACAACCACATTTGCAGAAGCCTGTGCACAGCTGGAGAGGGAAGCAAGTGCCTGGAGCAGGCTGGAGGCCCTTGGGGTGTTTGGGGAGCTGCGAGACAGGACAGGAGTTCTCCCAGGGTTCTGTCTCCTGCAGGGACTGGTGGGATGCTTCTCTTCCCTTGATGTCGGTGGGAGAAACCATGTTTCTGGAGAAGAATGAGCATCCAAAAATCTGATAAACTTTTCTGCCTACTCCTGGCGCCGTCAGCTCCTGCCAAAGAGTGAAAGGAGCTGCTCAGCTCTTCACTCTTTTATTTCCAGTTTCTGCTGAGGGTATCTCAGAACATTTCCCTGCCAATCCCATTTTCATCCCAGCTATCATGAGTTCCACAGTTGACTGAGCAGCAGTTTTAGCTGATCTAAGACTATATTTACTGTATTAAATAGAAACTGTATTAAACAGCAGGGACATTTCTGCATAGGGGTTCTGCTTTCCAAGATCCTGACTTAGAGAAGTAAATTAGTCTCAGGTCTGTGTGCAACAACCTGGCTGGATCAGGGAGAAGGCTCACGTGCCTGAGTCTATTGTCGTTGGTAGAGCTCACCTGGTGAGAAGCTGCTGCTGTACCAAACCATCCCTGGAGGTAATCTCTGCCTGTGCTCACTCTCTGCTCTCCCTGAGCTCCATGAAGCTGAAATCCCACTTCTTTTGAGTTCCTGAAGGAATACCATCTTCTCAAGGGAAATTCAGATCCTATAAGAAAATGAGCATGTAGGTAGGGTTAGGGTTAACACATACGTGTGGCAGATTAAGCTCTGTGATGTGTGTAGTATGTTTACAACCACTTGTGCTGCTTTTCCCCTGCCTGCATTGGCTGTTGGGGTTTAGGAAGGGTGTAAAGGCTGGGAGCTCTGCTCTGGAGAGAGCCTGTCAGGAAATAACCATTCTTGGAGTGTTCCCTTGGGCAGCACTGAGGCAGCCCCTGCACTCACACGCGTCTCTCACCATCGGCTCCTTCTCTTGTTTATTTCCACAAAAATCTCTCTTGTTCCTTCTCTCCCCGTTCCTGCCTCATGGCCTTGCGGTGACCGCGCGCTGCCTTGACAGAAATCTCTGCCTGGAATGATGTGCTTTGCCAAGGTTGTCTTTATTTAGACAAGGTTTCTGCTTTCTGAATTCTCTTGTGGGAATGGAGGGATCATAAAGCAACTGCTGCACCCCACATGGGGTGTTCAGGGGAAAGGACCTTTGATACTTGTAGACGCTTGTGTAGTCTCTTCTCTCAGCTTTTTACAGGGAAAACGGGAACTTCTGAATAATTTAGCAGAAGACAAGAAGGATTTTTCTTCTTTGAATATAAGCACGTCAACCACTGGGGACAATCCCTGCTACCAAGATAGTCAGGGCAGTGGTTATCTTAGAAATCCCAAGTAATTCCTTCCCTCAGAAGTTGCAAAGAAACTGTGGGTAGGGTTTTTCCTCCCTTCACCATGAACAGAGCACAGGAGACTGCAGCACAGAGTGGCACTGAGCCGTGTGTGGGGTGAGTGTTCGAGGAGAGCCTCACCCAGGTCAGCCCCCCCAGGCACTGGGTACCTGCAGACAGCATTTATCCAGAAGAGCTGGCACTCAAGCACAGGAAAGGTCACACACTGGAGATTAGAGAGCAACAGAAAGCAGATTTTCCCAGGCCAGTGACAAAGCCCAGAACAGAGTTCTGGCTCCTGTCAAACTTACAACCTTTCTGAAATTTATATTAATCAGGCATAATATATTGATCTGGGTTTAATATAAGCAAATTCTGTACATATTGGTAACATTTTCATGCTGAGTGTCAAGACTAAGCAGCTGAGATATGAACCAAAATGTGCATAACAGAACACATATTTATTTTAACTGGAAATAGAATTGTGATCCTGCCCCTCAGTGTGGGCTGTGCAAGCTGATGAGCCAGGGCAGGAGAAGGGTCTGAGCACAGCTATCACATTCATTTCCCCATGCAGAGGGATTTGGATGAATATTTCATCAGTTCAGAAAGGTCTTGACAAATACGGATGTTTAAAAATACCAGTTATTGTAAAAGAGGTCAACATCTACTTAGAGTGGAATAGATTTTATGGGCTTTCAACCAGATAAAATCAGTCATTTCTCCTTGTTTGGGTGCTGTGACAGTCCCCTGTGGTTCACCAAATCTTTTCCTTTCAGGGAGGTGGGAAATGGTAGCCTCAGACAGAAGAGATGGATTTGGTCAGAAAAGGATTTAAATCAGCCAACTAATGTTGCCAATGGTGCTGCCTGTTTCAGATTTTTATGTGATCAAGAGAGATATTTTGTGGTAGAGAAGTAACTCCTAACTCTGGAGCAGAATCTGAATAATGGGGTAGAATTGCTGCATCACCACTTCCCTGGAGAAATATCTGCACCCTCGCACCTTCCCGAGGTGGAATTTGTAAATATCCCTGGCAGAATCAGCCTTCCTGCCATGCTGGTGTGATTTATGAGACACAAATTCATCCCAGGCAATCCATAAACATGAGTGTGCACATCACTGAGGGACAAAGTTACAGCTGAACAGTCACATCACATCATAGAGCTGGGACTCCCCTGAAATAGACAGTTTTCTCAGCTGCATGCAAAAGTCAAAGTACAAGAGCTGTTTTTACCATTAGCTTTGCTGTGACTTAGTGGTTGGACTGATTACACACATGATTTTTGCTTTTAAATTCTCCTAAATTGAGGCATGTGACATGCTGGGTGGTTATTTACTGAGGGCTGACTAGATTTTGGGTTATGATTCAGTGTCTCATCTCTTATTCTACTTTAGAACTGGCCCCACTCAGTGTGAACCTGTGGACCTGTTCGAAAACTTGAAATATTTGAATGTCTAAACAATTGGAACACTTCACATTTATATTTTATCCTATAGCACAGACTCACCTGTAAGCTGTGCTGAAAGATGAAGTTTGCATTCAGCATCCTGATTCATCCCTGTGGATGTGGCACTTGAGAATAGGATTTACTGGAGAACACGATGGTGATGCTGGGTTGATGGTTGGGCTTTGTGATCTTAAAGATCTTTTCCAGCCTGAAGGATTCCATGATTGTGTGATTCTGTGTGAGATTGCCAATTCTGTGTTCTAGCAACATTGACTTCAGTGTGTGTGCCCTGTTGCCAAACACACTGTGATTACTGAACCTCAAAAATGCTCTTCTAAATCTAGAACTACATTTGGTGATAGCTGTGCAAAAAATGATTCCCAATGAGCTTGATAGCAGTTCAGTCCAGCAAATTCCATGCAGATGCATTCAGTACAAACAGCCTGCAGAGCTGTGAGCCTGTAAGTGTGGAGGGAGGGAGAGAAGGAGCCCCTGTGCCCTGGCAGGATGGTGGGAGGACATTTGCTGATGAGAAGCACTCTGTCCCAGGTGCCCTTATACCTCTGCATTCCAGGTGCTTTCCTTACTTCTGCTCTTCAGTGCTGACTGGATCACACTGGCACGTCCCTGTGACAGGTGAGACTGCTGAGGACAGGGACGAGCAGCTTGGTGCCAGCAATGTGTGAGCTGGTTGAAGGGACAAATCCATCAGCTGCACACACCAACGCAGCACCGACCTCGGCACTGCCAGCTCAGGCTGCTTTAGCTGGCTGAAAAGAATGCAGAGGTGAGCAGGGGTTGTGGGAGCTCCCAGGGGCACCCTTTGGGTTTGGTGAGGGGCAGCTTTGTGAAGGGCCAGGGTGAGGGTGGTTTTTGGGAACGGGAAGGAGCTGAAGCACCTTCAGCCTGAGATGGGGCTGGCCAGGGTGAGTCGCCTGCCAGGAACACTGCAGCCATCCCAGCACATGCTGACAGAGCCTGGGGTACTGCAGGCCTAGGTACTGCAGGAGGGCTGGGGCAGGGCCAAGCCTGTCTAATGATAGCCCAGAACTGACCAGCACCAATAAGAAATGCTTTGCTTGATGCTAGAAACACCCATGAAAAACTTCCCATCCATTGGTGTCAGACAGAAAAGATCCCGATCACAGCACAGTATGGGACAGGCACAGTGGGCAGCACTGGTAATGCTGATTTCCTGCACAGAAAAGTCTCTTTAGAAAATCCAAAATTCACAGAGAAACTTCCAGAGTGGATAAAACCTAAAAATATTGAGAATGGAAACCAGTAATTGCTAATCACTCTGTTATTTGTTACTCTCCCTCCATACAAACACAATACTCCCTTCCTCTATTCAGTTGTGTACTTGAGCAGAATTTCAGTTGCATCTGTTAGTTTTTGAAAAAAAAATAGTTTTAAACCTCTTTGTAAGTGTCTGAATGGACTGTTGTGTTTTACACACACACACAGAGCAGTTTCTGCATTCACACCACAAAGGAACCAGAAGGCAGACAGGGAAAGGAGCTGGAATAACAAGAACCGATATCCTCGCTGTCTGCTGGATGCCGGCCAAAAACGCCAAAGCCACCCACCACACACTGTGAGGTATGAGAATTGCTGCTGCTGCAGCAGCGCTGGGGAGGCTGAGCCCGCCCCAGCTCCCCCTGCTCTGCCTCTCTCTGTCCCAGGGTCACTCCTTCCAACCCCAGCCAAAATACGGGCAGGCAACAGATGCTTAATGCACATCCTGCAGCCTAACGAGGGGAAAGTTCCACCTCTCTCAGCCACCTTCTAACTAGGACGAATCCTCATTTGACTGGAAAGTTCCTTTGAAAATGTGTGAGTCTGGTTCTGGGCAAGACTGACTGACCCAGCCAGAGGAGCTGAGGCACTGCAGAACAGAAAATCAAGCAGCATCTGTGTCGGTGTCTGAAGCGCTGCCAGCGGAGCTGGTTCTGCTGACTGACATCTCACCTCAGAGAAAGTGCGTGCTCCAGGCAGGACACGGATGGCACCTCCCTTATTCCACTATTACTGGCCTTATGACTAATAAACTTTAATTATTTCCCAACCTGGGGGCATCAAGCCTGGAAGAGAGGACCACATCAGTGCTTAGGTACAAACCTTGCTGGTTATACGTAAAAGGGAACAGCTCCCACTGTTCCTGCTGACTTCTTTTCCTAGAAATGAATGCAAGACTTGGAGAGAAAACAAACTCTGTTGATAGTCTCAAGGACAGGAGCACAGCCGAGTTCACGGGGCCCAGGATTCTGGCTCTGGTTCCACTGCTGTTCAGGAATTCTCTTCAGTAACAATTGAATAAACCTCAGACTCCTCCTGCTCTATTTTCTGCTACTTTGGCTCATTCTCCATTTTTTAAATGATCCAAATGACTCCCAAGTTTCATTATATGCCTTTTAGTATTTTACTCTGCCGCAGTTACGATCTCTTATTGCCACAGACTCCCTGAGCTTGGGGGTCCCTGGGAGCTGCTCCCACAGCTCCCACAGGCTCAGCCATGCCTGTTTGTCCTTGGGAACATGCTGTCAGTGATTTGGCTGCTGAATTAAAACCCTCATGCACTGCTTTGCTTTTTTTTTACCGTTTTGGGTACAAAGTGGAAACTTTGGGTTTATTTTGGTATGGGCTTTTTAAACTTGACTGAAAAGCTGTAGCATCCTAGGATATCCATTAACTTAAAATTTATGTTTAACTAAAGAAGAGGCAGAGGTATGATGGAGGAAAACAAAAGAGCACTCTCCAGGTTATTCCCTGTGTGAGAATGAGTCAACTAAATAAATTGATATTTGGACAAGGATTTTCAGTGCATCATCTGAACTGTTTACTACAAAAGAAAAAGAAAAGTGAAGGAAAAAACTCTGTTGGGAGGATGAATTCTTTGTGGTGCAGTGTACTCAAGCTCTGCCCTAAACACTGTCCTCACTGATGGGCAGTGCACACTGGTGGCCTGAATTTGAGAGTATTCCAGAACTAGAATCGCCTTTGTGATAAGACCACCTCTTTAAGGCCCCTTAAAATACCAGCTCTTCACAAATGTGTCTCATTTCACAGAATCCCAGAATCACTGAGGCTGGAAAAGACCTCCAAGATCATCCAGTCCAACCTGTGACTGATCCTCACCTTGTCACCAGCTCAGAGCACTGAGTGCCATGTCCAGGCATTCCTTGGACACCTCCAGGGATGGGGACTCCACCAGCTCCCTGGGAAGCCTTTCCAATACTTTACAGCCCTTTCTGTGAAAAAAATCTTGCTGAAATTCACCTGATTTCCTAATTTTTGAGTAGCACTGTAGGTCTCTATTCCTTCTCCTCCATAAATGTGACAAGTGTCACGGGGTTGGGTGTTCTGGCAATGCTTCACAAACACCCCAGGCCTTGATGGAAATGGAGAGGGAGGAGAAGAGCAGTTCAGAAAGAGATAAATTAACAGCAGAAAAAACTGAGGCTTGCAAGTTTACTGGAAAACCTAAAAAGGCCTGGAGAAGGTGGAAGCATGGGTGTGGACACGTGCTGGCAGTGCTGGGCAGGGAAGGCTGTGAAGTCTCTGCGTGAGGGGGCAGCTGTGGCAGGGGTGAGGGGCTGGTCCCTCCCCTCAGCCCAGCAGCACACCCAGGGTTCAGCTCACCAGTCTGGGGACTGTGGGCTCAGCTCATCCACACTCACTCCAAGAGCCAAGACCTGGGCTTGCAGATGATGAATCCTTCTTGCAAGGAGTGTGCTCCTCAGATGATAGATCATTCACAGGCCTCGTTTTGTGCCTGCTTCATAGGCAGAACCTGCTCCCTCTGTATTCTCCAGGTATCAATCTCCATCCAACCAGCCCCAGAAGAATGGGAGTGCAATCACAGCAGTGCTGGAGAGAGTTACAGCCCAGGGCCTGGAATCTCAGCGGTGGCAGTTTAATAGACCTGCCATAAATGAACGGCAAGACAAAAACAATGTGCTCTGGGAACCATAAATATGTGATTATGAAATAACAAAGCAGGATTCCCAAAGTGCTAACAACCTCCTGGCATTCCACTTAATGACTATAAATCTGCCATGGCTTCAGTTAAGTGAATTCCCCATAGCATATTAAACTCTTTGTTTACAGGGAGAGTAATTACTGTGACTTTTAGTGAAAATGAGAGACGCCTGGTCCAGGGCATGTACAATTGCACATGGACATCTCACATTAAGCTGAAAGGCTCCCTCTGACATTTGGTGAAAACTCCCTGAGCTGTTCTCAGGCAGGAGGACCTGTCCGTACCCATCCCTGCACAGAGCTGCAGCCGTTCCTGCTGTGGTGGGGACAGGAAGGGGTTAAAGCCTCCTGGAGGGTGTTGATGTGGGCAGGGATGGATTGCAATGTGCAATGTGCCAGTTGCAAACCGAATGGGGAGGTTTCCGTGGGAGCAGCAAGGTCAGATCCCAGCAACAGGAGCTAAGGATTTCTAAGTTTAACCTCGCTTCTGACATTGATGGTTTTATGAGTTTGGAGAAACCAGAGAACTTCAGCATGGATAGATGGAGGATCAGAAAGCTCACCCACATTACAGGGAAGTTTGGCAGGTTAATTAGGGTGTATTTCCTAGTGCTCTGCAAGTGAAAGGTGCCAGGACATACACCTGATAACATTTACAAACAGCCACAGATAAACCGAGAATGCTTTAAATCGTTTGCTACAAATCCAGTGGGAGCAACAGGAATGGTTCTGATACAAGAAAGGAATGGGAATGGTGTAAAAACCAGCTAAATACCATCTCTCAGGCCATGAGGCTGTCGAGGAGTGACAGCCTTGACTCACTTCCACCATGGAGAGCGAGAATTCCTAAGGGTGACAGGCAATTAACAAATGGACTCTCAAGGACACTGGGCAGCCACTGCCCAATACTGGAATCTGGATTGAAACTGAGCAGTAGGGAATGACCTTAATTACGCCTCAGAGAGGAGTGAAAGATGAAAATAAGTTTGACGTCAATGTAGTGGTCCTCGGAAATAGTCAGTGAATACATGTTTGGGTGAGAAGAAAACAAATTGGATAATAAAAGTAACTTTGTACACAGTGGCACAGGATAGATACTGGAGTCACAGAGTCACATACAGAATGAGGAACTCCTCAGCTGGTTTATGCAAACCCTTCCTGGAATTCTTCTGAAACAAGAGGTTGCTCAGATCCTATCAGGTTCCTGAGTTGTGATCCTTGGTGGAGATCAGAGGGTGGTGGAAACAGAAGAGTCCTGTCCTTTTCCCTTTCCCATGCACATGGCACTCAGATTCCTTTACTCCATCAATGCAAGGTGCTTGCAGTGGCCTAAGGATTGTGCACAGGTACAGACCTGCCTGGGACCACACTGAGAGTCCTCTGACCAAGAACTGTGCTGGTCCCTGCAGCAGCACAGGAGGGTCCAGCAGACTCTGTACCTCTCACAGGTGAGTGGTAATTATGGCAAAACACTGGAAAGAATCAGAGACCATACTGCTTTACCTTGGACCTTTTCCTTACCTAAGTGCCCTAAGAGCATCACTCTTGCTTTATACTCAACTCCTAACTAAGAATAACCTTAATATGTCCCTTTGCCATTTCCAATCCTTCCTACGAGATCAGTTCAAATGTGGCTTTTCAAATCCTCTCTTTCAAGGAAGCCAAGAGACCAAACAGACATGTTTGGGGATGTTTTTATTGAACACAATCTGCAAAAATATATCTCACCTTATTTCCTCACCATGGGTGCACATGGGCTGTGAGCTGCTTCCACATATGGGGAATGGGAAATGGATGGGCAAGGAAAGCCATGGATGCCCTCCAGTTCCAGCAGCAGCAGCAGCAGCAGAAGTGATCAGATGAGTAAAAGAATAAACAAATACATAAAGCAGCACTGAACAAAGCTGAGGCATGGGGAAGGGCCGTGCACAGAGGCAGAAAGGCTGGCCCACTCAGAGGGACAGATTCTCAGAGGGAATTCTCTCTTTCATGGCAGTAGCCTTACCCAGAGGAAATGGAGTTTTGTCCTTGAAAAACAGCTTTTCCTGTATAGCAGCCCACTAACCATCCCAAGGAAAGGGAGAGATGACATTAAAGGTGATTCTTTCCTCAACATCTTTTTACTTTATTTACCGTTATATAGCAGCCTGTGCAGCTGTTGGTCCTCCATTTTCCTCTCATAATTTACAATTTCTTCCAAAAGCAGTAAGGTCCCGCCCTTAAAGTGACTGGAAGCATTCCATGAAACTGATTGCATGCAAAAACTTCTTTCACGGCTGACAAGAAGATGGAGCTGGATAAGGAATTGTATTTCACTTTGCCAAATTAGTCAACACAATGAAGGCAGCAATCACTCAGTAAACACAAGGCAGGACCTGGCACCTTCTTGCAGATGGACAGGCAGATTAGGCAGCACAGAGTCAGCACGTCCCAGTTACCAACGGGCAGCTCATGTGGGTTTGCACTGTTATTTCTGAGCACTGGAACAAGAGCAGATAATCTGTTGAAAAGACCCTTTCTCTGCAGAGAAAAGGACGAATTGGAAATACAATCAATTGGCCCACTCCACACCTCTGAGACACTCTGGGGCTTTTCAATGGAACTTTAAATATTTGCTCTTGCACTGGTAAAAACAACAGATTCCTTTCATGTTACTGTTTTTCTGAGTTCTTAAATCTTTTTTCCAAGAAGATTACGAATACGACTCCAACCTTCTCTGCAGCACTGCAACACAGACTGATCTCTCCTTCTTTGAATCAGGTCTCTGATTCTTCTGGAATTCCTCATGCCTTATTAGATTCAACCAAAAAACTGCAGATAGTTTGGATTCTACATTAACATTAGGGCTCAGAAGATTGTGGATGCTCAAGGACATGCAGAAATCCCATTCTCAGATCCCCTCCCTGGCCTCTGTGGCCTTTCTGTGTATTGGTTACACTGGGGTGTGAAATAGCCAATTCACATTTCCTTGCTGTTTGTCTCGTGGCTTATTGACCCAATGCTCAATGTGTTTGTGTTCCAGGTCTAACAGAATTATTTATATATAAACCAGACCCATTCTTGTGTGTCCAAATCAGTTTTCTCATTGCATTGTTGTTCTATGACAACTCAGTTCCAGGG
The DNA here is from genome assembly GCA_013398275.1 of Promerops cafer. Lineage (NCBI taxonomy): Eukaryota > Metazoa > Chordata > Aves > Passeriformes > Nectariniidae > Promerops > Promerops cafer. The sequence goes on from VZSE01000060.1 coordinate 171,577, forward strand.
CTGGAGGATCTTCTAAGCCCCACTGGACACGGCACAGGATGATGCATGTCTGTGGCTGGGGACAAAGGCATCTGCCACGTGTGAGCACAGGGACAGCAGCTGGGCTGCTGGCACTGGGAGAGCTCTGCAGGACTCACTGGGCTTATAAAGCCACAAAGGCATTGAGAGGTTCCTGTCCTATTGCAGTGCTGTAGGAAGATCAAAAAAGGAAAGGAAGGATCAACTGCCACTAAAAGAAAGGGGCAGAGAAGCCTCTCCTGCTGCTCGAACTCACTGTTCTTTTGCTGCCAAAAATTGTGCAGCCTTTGCCTTTCCCTTGTCCTGTGGTAAATTCATGGGTATCAATGGGGAAATAATTTCTTGGCTATACTGTGGTCTTTGGGACATCCACATTTTGCACTTCTTCTAAATTTGCTTTTCTTGGGCTGAAAATGCTAAAAACATTTTGGCTGGGTTGTTGTTGTGGTGCTTTTTCAGGTGAAAAGCAGCTCTGTTCAGCAGACAGAACAGATTTAAGGTGTTCAAAGATCTGTTCTGAGGCAGGGCCCGAGCAGTGGCAGTGGGTTTGAAACAGACTGCTCATGCTTTGTTTCCCCTTTATTTTGGTAACACCACACAGGATTTGTCTAATAGCACAGAAATGATGAGCTGATATGAGTTGTTGTGAGCAGCATTAGTAAAGAGGAAGGAAGCACTAAATAATTGGTTGAAACTCTTGGCTTGCCAGAAAATAGGATAAACAAGGTTGGCAGACACCTCACAGAGACTGCGATGCAAGGGAATGCCATTTTCCTTTCAGGCTGTGCTCTCTCTAATGCAGATGTTTTGCCCAGCTTTTTGCTGCAGATTTACAAACACAATGTTCATCCCGCAGCAGACAGGAGAGAAATCCTCCTCCCTTTTCAAAATCCAGGGAGATGGCTCACATTTTAACACAGCCAAAAGCCTCTTCTCTTTGCAGAAGTGACGGGCACTGCAGAGCATGTCCTTAAGGGATCACAGAATGTGCCAGCCCAAAAGAAATGCTGTGTGGTGTTGATATGCTGACCCAGCCCTCTAATACACCTGGGCTGTGCTGCTGCAAGGAGCACCATCCAACAGGGGTTTATATTCTCAGTGGCTGATGCCTGTTTGGTGCCAACAAGCCCAGAAAGTTGGTGCTTTCAGCTGGCTCTGGGTTAGAACGTGATGCTGCACCAGATTGTTTTTGCAGGGTTACAACTGTGTCTAAATGGAATTAAAAAAAAAAAAAAAGAAACAAAATCCATCAAAATAAGCAAAGTGAAGCTCTGCAGGAACTAACTGAGGCATGGCTTAACTCCCAGCCTCTTCCTGCCAGCTGTGGCTGATGTGGTCTCAGGCTCAGGAGGAGAGGAGACCAGGAATGAAGTGTGGTGCTTGGCTTCCAGCTGCAGAGGCACATGCAGCCATCCCTCAGGCCTCCCTCAGGCTGGAAGGAGCCAGCAGCTCTCTGCATCTGCAGGGAGAGGGACAGCAGGGGCAATTAGTGACCCTGGTAATGAGCTCGGCTTTCTGGGCAGGCTGGACACCAGGCTATCAGGTGATCTGTCAGACTGCAAAAGCTGATGGCACAGAAATGGCCTTTCTAGTGTCTGTTTCAAAGTAGGATATCTGGATATCAGAGGGATGGATTCCTTGGGGGCAAGACTAAACAACAAAATACAAATACACACAGGAGCTGCAGACCTCTGTGCTTAACAGGGAGCTACAGAACAACAAGGAAAATGTTCTCCCTTATTTTTCTGTCAGTGAAGCTGGCAGTTTCTTGATGTTTCAGAAAAATGAGACATCTGTTGATGATTTACAACTATGGGGACTTCCCAAGGAAACGTGCAACAACAGTTCATGAAAGTACCCAGGGAGCATCACATGAGAAACAATAATGAGCTCTACAAAGGAGGGTTTGGCCAATATGGTTCCAGATACAAATTTAAATTTTTAAAGTCAATAAATGTCAGTTATTGGCTGAGCAAGGCGCAGACCAGCACTCAGTTTGGTAGCAGGTCTGGTCTCTGGCCAGTGCCCTCAAGTGTCAGAGAAGGGCTGCAACCACTGGTGTAACCTCTGTTCCCTGTATGGGAGCAGACTGAGGCGTCTGTGTGTGTGTGCACACCCTCGTGTGTGCACCAGTGTGTGCTGCTGAGGCTGGAATTGGAGCAGCAAAGATAAAGCCTAAGGAATAAACACCCCACGTCACTGCCCATGGCAGCAGCATCACAGAAATCACACCTCTGCCCAGGTGCAGAGGGCTGGGAGCCTCTGTGGCTTCCTTATGCCAGGATTTACTGCCCTGGAATGATGTCAATAACAGGTTTTTACACTATAAGCCAAAAATTTTTAATACGAATGGAAAGGCAGCAGGAGATTAATCACTGAAAACCTGTTCTACCAGCAGGTTACTTTTGTGCTGTAGGAGAACATGTGTGGAACACAAACCCATTTGGCCTCTCTGGGTTCTCTGTAAATTATTCTCACCTCTGTGTTACAGCTGTCCTGGTGACTTCAGACTCTTGTGCTTAAAGGTTTCTTTATTTTGATTCACTGGAGGCACTTTGGAGACACTGCACTACCCACATTTATGACTTTTTTCCAGGTCATCTAAGTGAGGCATGCCATGACAAGTACTTTTCATCCCTACTGTCTCCCTTGGGGATGCACTATTCTAGTTTTTCCTTTCATTTACTACCAAGCACGCTTTCTCCTTGTACCAGAGGGGCAGGGAAGTGCTTCAGAAAGTGCAAGAAGCAGTGAACACCAGGCAGGCCTGGATTCACCTCTCCAGGGGCGAGCCCAAGGACACCCCTGATCCACCTTGCATGTTATCCTGGGATGCTGAGCAGTCTGCAGTGTGGAATGCAGGGGCAGAATCTCAGGACCTGCCTCCAAGTGCCCCAGCATGTGTGTTATGCAGCAAAGGAACCACAGAGGAGAACAAAGAGATGGAAACTCTCCCCTTCAGAAGCTTTCCTGGCTCTAAAGGCAACAAAAAGTGTTTGTCACAGCAGCCCATGCAGGAAGAGCTCCATGCTCAGTGAAGGAAGGCAAGGAACTCAGAGTCAGTAGATGGGGAGAATGCAGACAGAATTCAAGGTACAAGAGGAATGACTTAAAAGGGCATGGGAGGTTTTCCTGATGAAAGAATGGACACCTCAGAATTCAAGTACCAGTAAAAATATGCCTATGGAGTAAATTATGCAGTCTTTCACCTCCAGGACATTGTATCAGAGTTTTTGTGAGCTGTGCTGTAACAACATGAAAGAGGTGTGTTGTTTTATTGAAGTTTCCAATGGGCAATTTTCTTCCCACAGCGGCTCTTACATTTGATCAACACAAGCTCATCCTCTCAGTTACTCTCTGCTGAGCCCTGACACACACCCTTCCTCTCTGATATTCTTTAGATGTGTTACAGGGTCTTGAAACAGCAGTGTTGGAAATTGGAGCATACAGTGACCTCTGAGGTGTGCTGGGGAAGAGCTGTGCCTGCTGAGCTGCGACAAAGACCAGCAGCATTATAAAACTGCAGATAAAGGAAAACATTCAGACAGTTCTTGAAATCCTCAGAGTATTCAAACACACAGCAATAACCAAACACAACTCCACATTGAAGCTTGGATGAGTCCTGACCTGCTGAAGGCAGCCCAAAGTGCCCACAGGCTTCAGTGAAGCCACTGAACCCTCATCAGCCTCTGGCATCTCACTTTAGGTGGACATCCCTGCCGAGCAATGGACTTAGCCCAGTCTTCTGCCAGCTGTAGGCTGGGAAAATGGATCTGCCAGTGTTGCTGCCTTGGACCAGATTTCATACTGGAACTATCACAAACTTGTGTGTCACCTCCCTGGCTCCTGAGAAACTCCAAACTCTGCCCAAAAGGCAATTGTGTAAGACATGGGAAACGGTACAAATGTGTGTTTCATTAGGACTGAAGATTTGTGTTGTTCTCTGCACTGCAAGGATTGATCAAATGGACCAAGCTCTTCAGTCATCTCCCTATGTCTCACTGTGAGACATCTCACAGGCTGTTCTGAAAATCAGCCTCCAAGGTGCAGAGAAGGAAAACATGCTAGTGATTCTGTGGAGGTGACAGGGATGAATTTGGGCAAAGAGAAGAATAACACTTCAGGTGATTGTAACTGTTCCAGAAGTATTACCTAAGACAGCACTTAGCCCTGTATTTAAAGCAAGATTTGTTCCAAGATGTGAACAAAGGCACTGAGAGACACCAGGCAGGTCTGCCTCCCTCTGATGCTGCTGGGCTGATGCCACCCCTGGGCAGGGTGGGCCCTGCCAGGGAGCCCTGCTGCGAGCCAGGTCTTAGTCAAACTCTTCTTCTCCTGGTTTTTGAGAGGTGACAATGCTCCATCAATCCCCCCTTGCTGAGAGAAGGCTTGCAGGGTGACATAGATGACAGGATCCTCTCACTGATCTGTCCCAAATGCTTGATCTAAACTCCCTGAAGGCAGCAGTGAGGGACAGATTATTCCTGCCCCAGGGGCACCTGAGCTTTGGGCTTTCTTGGGTAAAACCAACATCATTGCTGGCCACTAAGGAGAGGTGCAAGGAAGAGTTAAGCAACCTGTGCCCTAAATCAGAAAGGTGCAAGCTACAAGAGATGTGAGCCATTATTAATGTTTAGAATTGAAATAGATGAAAGTGAAAACATTGTCTGCACCTTCCTGCAAGGGCAAATTTTAAAGCCTCTTAACCCACCCATGTGAACTCACATATCTGTGTGATGAGACAAGGCAGTCAGCAGTCCAGGATTCACACAAATGGCTAAAATATTTGAAATCTTAAGAAAACTGTGTTGTTGTGTAGCTCTAGGCAGCCCAAGAATAACAGAGTTCACGGAGTAATGAGGAAAAGCTGTGGGAGGCAGCATTAATGAGCCTGGTGTTGTACAGGCTCCTGCCTGGTTGCTGTCCCCAGGTGTGGGTGGTGGAAAGGCTGGGCTGGCTGCTCCTCCAGCCCTAATGGGCTCACACCCTGGCCAGGGCACCCAGGAGAGTACAAACCAGTCTCCCTCCCCTGTGTGCACGCTGCTTTCCCCTAAATTACCGTGTCTTCCTCGCCGAGTGGCATCAGGTGAGAGCAGAGCCACATTCCAACCTGCACAGGCACCACTGAGGCTCAAAGTGCCTCTGGCTCATCCAGCTGCCTCTGCCCTGGTGGGGAGTGGGATATAGCACTGGTGCCTGTGATTCCTTCTGAATCTCTGCCATTATTTTCAATGCTCCACAGAAACGATTCCTCTTTTTCTCATGCAGGCTGCTGCAGCTGGAAAAAACTGCCTTAGTTCACCATTTAGGCGATGCTGGCAGGGCAGGTTCAGAGACAGGTTCCCAGCTGTTGACATCTCCCAGCTGGGATGGTACAAAAGGAGGTGTGTAATCAGAGTAACTCAGTAAGCAATGGCTAATGGGTTATGCCTGCAATTGGCTTCAAGGAATGGAAGCAAAACTGTTGGACTCTGTGTAACTGGCCTCATTTTACTAAAGATTAATGGTGCAAAATTATTGATTCTGCTCCTGGCAAGTTCTGCGGGACCGTGATGATAACATTTGAGCTCTCTGTGGCTGTAGATTTGAGCTCTTAGAGATCACCTGGTTTTAAATATTTTTTCAGGCAACAAAACAAAGGACCACCTGTTACCCCTGGGTCTAGGGGGAAATTTTTTCATGGAATGGCCGCTATCTCTGAGAAATGTTGTTTGCTGCAGTTCTGAGCAGTCACACAGGACATTCTGAGCCAAAGGATTTTATCAGAAAAAGTTTTTTCTTGGTGTCCAATCTTTTTGACAGCGCTTTGTAAATAATCGTCTTGGTACTGATCCAGCAAAGCACTTAAGGGAATCCTTAACCTTAAGCACAGGAGTATTTCCTAGATTTCAGTGGGACTATTTATACACTTCAAGACGAAGATGCGTCAAAGTGTTTTGCTGGATTAGGTTTCCTCAGCATCTCCCCCAGCCCAAACTGGAGCTTGCTCTGCTTTTGATGAGGCCAGGCAAAGTGCCTGTCCTACGACACACAGTCGAGTCCATAATCTTCAATTTTTTAACTCCTCATGCATTTAAATTGACTTTGAACTGAAAGACCAAACTGTTGGTGACATACACAGCTCAGATCTCAGCCTATGGAGAAAGTCTTATAAATACATGTAGGGGATGTTAAATTCACACATTAATTTACACATACAAATTACCTGAAAATGTGTTACTGGGAGAATGGGAAAGTATAATTGAAATCCATATCAAATTCAAGCTGAGAAAAGGACATCTCTTAGAACACTGTGTGATGATTTCAGAAACCAAGTATAAAGATTAAAATACACAGAGCCTTTAAGCATAGCATATGCAGTCGTGCACATATACAGCCAGAAAATCCACTAACATTTCATCAGTTTTAAATGAAATGTGAGGACCAAGTAAGAAAAAAAACCCTTGGAAGATGCCTGCTCAAGAAATAAATTAAAAACATCTTTACCACACATCATCAGGCAGAACTGAAGTGTTGGCTCTGCAGGCTGAAGCACACAAACTGTTTTGCAGTCTCGCTTTCTGCACCTCTGCAGTGATCAGCATTCCAAAAACCCCACAGCAACATTCAGACAAAAATGGGGAAAATCCAGAGCCCTGAGGATGCTGCAGAGGGAGGAAAGGGCAAGGCAACACGAACAGCACCGAAGCCAAAGCTCCAGAGCTAGAAGCTGGGGCCCAAACAGGTCCCATCCCAGACAGGATGGTTGTTTGAACATCAAAAGTCTGAACTGTGCTGAGGTCTTTGCAGGTTGTGGTGTTTCAGGGTGCACCAGCTGAGGATGTTTCCTCCCTGTGGGAACAGTGGGGTCAAGCAAAGCTCTCTGGTCAGGACCCATGTCTTGTTTGAGGCATAGATACTTGTTCCTGCAGCGATACCATGCTGCAGCCCCAGGCCTCAGCCCTTCTCAATACAGTTCTTGAGGCTGATAGTGAGAATCCCCCCCTAGATGTTCTCCAGAGTCTGTATATTTCACTCCAGAAGCCTGTCAACTCTGAGAGGCTGGAACAGCAAAGACACTGGAACCCACATCCACTGGGCAGCACAAATCTGACTGCATCTCCCTTGGTTTTTACCGTCTCAGGTGTTAGCTGAGCTGCCTTCAGTGCTTTAGGGGCCGTGGGACTTGGCATTAAAGCCCAGCTTGCGAGAGCTGATGAGGTTTCTCTGCTAATGCTCCTCCTCACTGATGGCCAGGGAGAGCTGGGCACAGTCCTGGGCCCGCCACAGCCCGGGGGGCGGGGGGTGGCAGCCCCTGCCCGCAGCCATCCTGGGCTGCAGCAGCCAGCGGCACTGACCCCGTCCCACCGGCGCACCAACCCTCCTCCCCCTCTCCTCCAGCTGTTCTGATCACGCAGGCAGGATGGAGGACATTGCCAAATTTTGCTTGGCTGGACTTCGATTTTTATTTTTATCTTCTACAGCTTGTAAAAAGGCTTTTAAAAGATGGGATATGTCTCTCTGTTTTCCCCACGGGCTCCGCTTATTTATGACTTTTTTCCCTTTGTCTTCAAAGGGGCTCAAAGTAACGGGCTTGTTTTAAGCTCCCTCGAATGAAAATTATTCCATTCCCAGGTTGCCTGGGGATGGAGCCTCCCAGAAGTTGCTTTAGGATTGTGATTCCAGGACCAGCAAGGGGAGCTCAAGCCTTGTTTACGGCAGGTCCCGCACTAATTCTCTCTGCTAGCGAGGTGTTTTTCATCCCAGTGCGTGACCCGGGCGGGGATGCCCACGGGATGGTTCGTGCTTTGGCAGGCGGGGGCTGTGGCACGACGCGGGGCAGTGGGAGGTGGAAGCGGGCGGCCGGTCTTCAGGCAGGAAGCGAACCAAGAGGTGCGGGGGTCGGCTCGGGCCCAGCCGGGGGTGGGGAGCTGCTGAGCGCCGACACGCCAGCGCGAAAAGGAGCATTTTTCTGACTAAGACCGCCCAGCTGCGCCAGCTGTCAGCCGGGGGGAGAGCGGGGCAGCAGCCGAGCCGGCCCGGGGCCGGTGGTCCGCACGCACCCGCTCCATCAGCAGCCCAGTTTGGAACCGGGGCAGCCGCTGCCGCACCCCCATCCCCGCCCCGTCCCGCCCAGCCGGGGCGCGGGGGTCGCTCGGGCGCTCACCCGGAGGCCGCGGTGACGGGCGATGTCCCCAGCGGGCCGGGCCGGGCCGGACAGCCTCATCCAGCTCCGACCCGCCC
>VZSE01000060.1:180632-274957 GCA_013398275.1 Promerops cafer
GCCGGGCCCCGCGCCCCCCTGGCCCACCTTCTTCGCCGAGGAGGGGCAGCTCTACGGGCCGTGCCCCGAGCCGCCCGCCGGGCCCGCCGACTGCCCTGCCGATGCCTGGTACCCACCGGGCCGGGCGCCTTTCGCCGCCCCCGCCCCCGGCATCAAGAGCGAGCTGGAGCCCTGGGTCGAGGGCTACGCCGGCGCTTACGGCGACCTCCGGTGAGTACCCGCGTCCCGCAGCCCACCGGCATGCGCACCCTGCACTGTGCTTCCCGCCGGCGCCGGCACCCTGCATCCCACCTCCCGCCAGTACCGGCATCCTGTGCCCGCATCGCTCATGCCGCCTTTGCAGCCCGCATCCCACCGGCACCCCGCGCCGCCCCCCGCCTCCCCGCCGCCTGCCGCAGGTGCCCCGCGCTCACCGCGGGTCCAGCCCCGCTATGTCCTGGCTGTTCCCGCTTTGGTGCACCTCTCCGCTGCGGAACCTTCCCCTTTGCCGGGATGCTGTCGTTTGGGACTGACTAGGCGAGCTTGTGCCAGGAATACCGCGGTGCACGCCTGGTGTCCCCGCCGTCCTGTGAGGTCGTTGTGTTTATCTCGTTTCCTCACGCATCTGTTATCCCGCTGCTCCCGGCCGCTGGGAGCGGGCGAGATCGAGACGCTGAGCCCCGAAGCACGGACGGATCTTGACATCGAATTAAAATCTTCCCAGCAACTTGTCCCGCCGAGAACTGCCTGCCGGGAATGCACTGTGCAGAGCAGGAAACCCCGAATGTAGTGGCAGAGAAACATCACCTGTGCTTTGGGGCTGTGTTAAGTCCAGGTAGAAAATGTGTTTTAAAGTAGAGCTAGAACAGGTTTTGGGAATGAACCAGGGGAGGGGAGATTTTTTTGAGAAGTAGGATTCAATCAAGAATAATTTTTCCTGGTGGATTAACATGAAAAAAGAAAAAAGGAGATGAACCATCTCTGTAAAATATCTGTACAGCATTTAAAGCAGTGGTCACCTGCATGCCCACCTGTCAGCACAGCAGAACGTGGCCGAGCTGATGGAAATGGGAGGGAGAAAGGGCTGCCCAAAGGATTTTCTGCTGGCTCAGAGGCAGCCCTGTCCAGGAGTATGTGAGGCCTCAGCTGTGGTTTGCATCGTGGGAGTCCTGCATCCACACACTCACCCCATGATGCTTGGGGTGCTGGGAGCAAAGGCTGAAATGAACAATTAGATTTTACCTCTAAATTAGCACCAGGAGAGTGCACTGCCTCTGGGCTCGTTTCTGTTTTAAATGCTCACAGCTTCATTTGGGTACTGGGGCAACTTCCATCCACACAGTGATTTACTGGGGGATTGTAGAGAGATGTCAAGGGCTTGGCAAAAGAAAAAAGAATAAAAGTAATGACAGGTCAGAAAGAGTGCAGCTGTGAGCATCATCCAGCTGTGAGCTTCGTACGTGGCAGGAGCTATGCAAGCTCTGGGTGTGCCTCTGGAGTCTGGATAAATCTCTGCTGGAATCAGCGCAGAGGGGGCAGGGAGGAATCAAGTTGGAGAAGTTCAGCATTCGGATGCTGGCGATGGCGGTGCAGGTCTGTTCCGTGCGGCGTTCTGCCTGCGGAGCTGTGCAGTGGTACCCTGCACAGACAGGGAATGTTGCCCTGAGAGCAGGTGTGGGCTCCCATGGAGGTCTGCAGGCAGTCTTGGAGGCTGGACTAGGCAGCAGCAGGTACATTTTGCCTGGGTCTTGCCTTAGAGATAAACGACATCTCCCTCATTCCTGTGGGAAGTGCTGCATACTTCTCTTCCTTGCAGCTCTGTTGGGTGTGCTGTGCCTGCTTCCCCTTGCAGACTTCTGTGGGATCAGCAGGGTTGGAGCTGGCACAGCAACCTTTAAAACACCAGTGTCTTGTCCTGTGAACTCCAAGGCTCGTACAGCACTACCCTGCTGCTGCAAAGGGGTAATGGAGTGGCATCATCTCTCTGTGTTCAGATGTAATTTTCAAACAGCGTAAGGAGAGCGGAACACTCGTCGTGGTCTGGCTCAAGCCTTATGTGTTAATCGCTGCCAGGTTTACATTTCATCCTAGCAAAGTCTCCATTAGCTTTACAGCGTGCTGCTGGCCCATTCCTGCAGCTTTGCATTTTCTCCTGGGTCTGTGGGTGCCAGCACAGGAACAGCCTCTGCTGCTCCTGGAGCGGTGGATCGTGTACCAGCATCCCAGGCAGCAGTGCCTGTGGGAAGAAAGGTCCGTGGGAGCTGAGAGGCTCTGTAGTAAAATTCCCTGATGGAAAGATGATTGGCTTTTGGACCTGCACCCCTCTGCTGTCTGGTGCTAGGTCTGATCTCATGCCCTACTTGACCTTGCACATAAAGCTTTCCCCTCGTAGCCTCAGAGAATGCAGCCTCAGTGTTCTGTGAGGACAGTGAGGGGCACTTCTGGGGCTTTACAAGCCCGGGGCAATGGGCACCTCAGAGCCCTGTCCCTCGGGGTGCTGCTGGGAGCAGAGGCACACACAGGCCCCCTTGCTTTGGAGAATAAGGAGCATTTCAGGGTGTGCTGCTCCTGCTTTCTTTCCTCTCTGCAGGATCCTGCTGTCCGCCAGCAGGATCATGGCTCTTCCCTCACAGATTAAGTTCTCCCAAGCTCCAGTTGTACCCTGCTGCAGCTGGGACCAGGTATGGGTGGGTATTTTTTGAGTTAAACACCCTTCATACAACACTAAAGCATAAGCAGTTTTTAATATTTGGGGGAGTGTCAGGGTTAAGAGGTGCTGGCACATCTCAGAAACACTGTGGTTATTAACACAATTTGGTTTAATTTAAAGCTTTTGGCAGTGTCCCTGACTGCGCCAGTCAGGCTTACATGTAATTAGCAAATTAATCTGATGTTTTGTTACTCTGCGGACTTGGAGCTGTTTATCTTTGTGCTCTGGTTGTTGCATCATTACTACCAGCAGTATCTGAGGTGACAAAAAACCCTGTTTCAGGAGCAAGATGGAGCATTGTCAGAATAAATCCAAGGTTCTGCCATCAGAAGACAAATTACAGCCGTGGATTGGAGGGGATGGCCTCCAGTTTAGAATGAAATGGAATCAGAGAAGGAGCTTTTACTGAAGCAATGGAATCAAAGGCGAGAAAAGGATTTAAGGGGCTTTTGGCTCAGGAAAATCTGCTGTCCATGTAGCTTCAGACGTTTTTAAGTGGCATTTGCTATCACTGCTGTTACCTGGTGCTGATACTGGTTGGAATCCCGGTGTTTACTGGTTACATCTGCCTTTGCTTCCCTTCCCTAGTCTGGCTGTGGTCAGTTTGGGCCAGTGCCACGTGTTCATTCATCACCTGGCTGGATGGCTTTGTAATCGTTTCAGCTCTGTAATTGTGATAGGCTTACAGATAAAACCTGCAGTAATTCCTTCCTATGGAGGGAGGAGATAAGACTGACAAAGAGATGAAGGGGTGAAGGGCAGCTGTTACACCGAGAGATGGAATGAGGCAGGAGGTCATTCTCAGGGTTGCTCTCACTCCCAGTCTGCCCAGCAGCAGCTGCTCTGGCATCCCAGTCCCAGGAGGGCTCTGGGGACCCCCAGCGCTGCACTGGCAGAACTCCAAAGCCCTTGGGAAGGGGCTGACCCTCCTGTCTGCTGTTGTCAGTGTGACCTTTCTGCTCTGGCAGTTGGCCATAGGATGTAAATATTTCTTTGAAGACAAGAGGACCATGGCAAACATCATGTGGGCAGCCGGTCCCTTCGGCCCCTATGGACACATGGACAGGGAGCCTCTGGTGGCCAGGAGGGTTGGGGATGTGCTAAAGCTTGTCAGTTCTTGATAAATGGAGAAGAGAAAAGATAAACAAATTTCTTCCTCAGCACCTCTCACCCTTTCCTTGCTCAGAGACACAGGATGACTATGATAATCCAGCTGGAGCTGGAAAAGAGAGCTCAGGGCTTGGCTGAATGTGAGCTGGCATGATAGCAGGCTGTGGCAGGGTGCATGCCTGTCATGGCTGGAGCTGAGGTTGTGAAACAAGTGATACGCTGAGGCCGGGTAACTGGAGCTGCAGGGATGTTGGAGCTGTGCTCAGCAAGGAGAGCCCCTCAGGAGCGGGGCAGCAGCCAAGCGGGCGCTGCTCGGCGCTGCGCTGGAGCACGGCACTGGTGGCTCCTTTTCCTCCCTCCTGAGCATATATCAAATCTCATAAAATGGTCTCCTCCTTTTCCCCTCCCTCCTCTGTCCCTCCCTGTCTTCCTTGCTCTCCTGTGCTCCAGCTCTCACTGCTGGCAATAGGAGATGGGTCACCTGTCAGGGGTTGGGCTGTGGAGGGCAGACACGTAGGGTGTCCATGTGGGATTGACCCAGCTGCTCTGAGGGTACACAGCATCTCTTTGTCTCTTCACTGCTCAAAGGCAGACTTTGCCCCATCCTCCTCTAGGCTTTCCCATCCTATTTTTCTGAATGTCTTGAATTTTTGAGCTCTTACACCCTCTGGAAGCTGCTTCCACAGTCTTGTGCTTGGTATTGGCAGTGACTATTCCACCCTGGTTCCTCTCAAGTGCTGGTTGCAGTGGAAGGGCAGGCTTTATGTGGCACTTGGTATTGGAAGCAGCAGCTGAGAAATCAGAAAATTTTGCCAAAGAAACAATCCACAAAAAGGTTTAAGAGTGTTGGAGGGTCAGAGTCACACAGGTATTTTGTGTGTTTACCCGAGGCCTCAGGGCTGGAAGCTGCACCGGATCTGCTGATGGCAGCTCTTCCCCTGCTTATGCAGCTTTTACATTCTTCCTGCTGTTTACAGATTGCCTATTGCACAGGTTTTATCCATTGCACAGACGAGCTGTGCGTTGCACCACTCCCTGCAGCCAGTCTGGCATAACCATTTGTTTTCCTCCTAGGAGAACCTCATCACAGACTGAGAGCCAGTTAACAATGGGAAGTGCTTTGGTGTTGCTTCTGAGGACAGAGAAGCGTGTCAAAATACTGATTTGGAACGAGAGATAGAGCACGTTTTGTAGCCCAGGGGACTGGAGTCACTGCCAGGTCAGGATTCCCACTGCAGAGATGGGTTTTTCCCCCGGGACAAGATCCCTGCCGTGGGCACAGGTGCCAGCCCCTGGGGATGGGCATCGGTGGGTGCTGGAGTTGGGATCGTGCCCCCGTGGCATGGAGCCCACGATTCCTGGAAGTCGCTGCCCCTGTCCCCTTTCTCAGAGTGAGGACGGTGTGGGACAGTCCCGGGAAGAATGAAAGCAGAAACACTGTAGCGAGGCAGCGAATGTGAGCGCGTCCAAGGGGCGATGCCAGCTCCCCACGCCCCCACAGCAGGACCCTCCAAGGCCGTGCTGGGCTCCAGCAGAGACAAGAGCCCGCTCTGTGTCCGTGCCAGGGGTCACCTCCGGGCCCCAATGGGAGCAGATTGCGGAGGGGCAGTGGGAGGAACAGGCACAGCGGAAACTGGAGCACATCAGAAGTCAGGCTGTGCATGGCAGGGGGGGCAGGCTCCTGAGCTGGGAGGAAAGCTGGAAACACTGCCATGTACTGCAGGAAGAAATCACAAAATTCCCGAAAATATTGACGATCTTGTAGTTATGTACTGGTGTGATGAAAACAGTTTCATTACACGGGGTTAAGAGCAATTTGTAGTAGAGAGCAGTAGCTCAGTTCTTTGTGTTTTTCTGTCATTCCCACGAATTCCACTCTTGGCACGGACCTTCATTCATATTTTATAAATTGCTTGTTTGAAGGTGGCTGTCCCAGTTTGCCAGTTCTCCATTGCCAGTTGCTCTCTAGACTTGGAGCACTCACTGGAGGCTGCTGCATTGGTGTTTGCAGTAGATACTTTCTGCTAGTAAATGTGGACTAAAATTACAAAAGAAAGAAATGGTATTTATTTTATCATCCTGTGGAGAATTTAAAATTTTTCAAATGAGTGTTTACTGAAAGAAAACTATTCAGTGGGAGACTTTCTATGACATCTAGTAAAAACTATTTGTTTCTGAGAGCTGCCCTGGTAGATCCTGGAGATCTGTGCAGCTGTGGATGGCTCTGGAACATTGGAAATATATAGGAAAAGTGAAGATTCCTCCTTGCACAGCTCATCAGCCTCATTACTTTGTGCAAGTTAATTTTCTTTTTGGAAGATTTTCTGCAAAAGGCATGGCATCACCTCAGACTGATGCAAAGCAAGCACCACAAAGCCATCATGGACAGCCTGGGCCAGCTGGGGAGGGTGGCTTGGTGCCACCATGCACATGTGGTGATGTGGCACAGGGGGCACAGGCATCTCCTGTTGGGGTCATCATTGGGTAAGACATGAGCATTGACCAGAGTGATCTGCTCTCACCTTGGATGAGCCCAGCTCTACACCATGTTCATAGGAAAACAGCAATAGCAGCACTTCCTCTGGGGGTACTGGATCCTTTCCAGCTCTTTCTTTTCCTCCAGAGATGCAGCATATAGCATGCACAGGAGGCAGATGTCCCATCTCCTGTTGTAGCAGAGCATTTATGCCTGGTAAACAATTAAGAGGCAGATACGGTCACATCACCCCTTGGTGGGTGGCAGTGCAGGCATGCCCAGTGGTGGCCTTGGCAGTGGCTGGTAGCCCTGGTATCAACTGTTGCTGCACACTGTGGGGACCAGAGCCAGCCCTGTTTGTTAATAGTGGTATGAGGGAGCTCATTGAAATGAAAAGGAACTGGCCCAGTTGTCATGGCAAAGACTTGTGACGGAGGTTCTCCATCCATATTCTCTCACTGTTACCACTGCTGCCTGCCTTCCCTGATCTGTCTGTGCTACTCATCCATGTCCAGCCACACTTAATCCCCCTGCCTGCTCCGGGTGAGGGCAGAGGGAGGGACGAGCCTCCCTGGAGAGACCTCCTTGTGGGGGGAGTCCAGCCCACCCCGGCCAGGTGCCTGCAGTGGGCAGTGCTCGTGGGTACTGTGGCGTCTGCTTGCGCTTTGTTCTGCTTTGAATCCATCCATTGCAACCCTGATTCTTCTTGCCAGCGTTTTAAAGTGAGATTCAAAGTATCCTCTAACAGTAATAAAAATACTCCCAGTAGTAGCACTTTACTGCTGAAGCACTCAGGAGCAGCGATTCATACAGCCTCCAGGCAACTGTGGAAAAAGGAATCGTCCCTTTTCTGCAGGCAGGGGCTGAGGTTTGACAGCAGCCCCTTGCTGTGTGAGTGGCCGCAGCCCTGGCTCAGCGCTGGGGTCCCGGGGTCCGTGCTGGCTTTGTGCCGGCTGCTGGGGACCGTCCTGCAGCAGCGTGCTGGACTTTGGCCCGTTCACCTCCACTGGTCCCAGTGCCCCCGTCCAGCCCCCGGGACAGCGTTCGCAGGAGAGGGGTCACAGGAGTGCCGCGCCGCGCCTCGGGGTCGCGCAGGAGCCGCCGCTCCCCAGGGACCTGTGCGGGACGGGAGCGCAGGCTCCGTTTGCCTCGGGGCAGCTTGGCTCAGCTGCTCTCACGGTGCTGCCGGCTCCCCGGTTAGTGCAGTCTGAACACGGGCCAGAAAGATCAAGGTCACTTGCTGCGCCCTGGCTCGGAGCTCCCCAGCCCCTGCCCGGGGACGCCTCTGCAAATAGTGACAATGAAGTCAGGTGCTGACACGTCCTCAGGAGTGGTGGGATTGATTTGTAGGGACACGGATCTCAGATTAAGTGATTTGCAGTAATAGAAATAATCTGAAAAGTATATGCCAGTTCCCCAGGTATTTATAGCTTCTGCCCTTTTCCCAGGCCGCCCGACCCCAGGCAGCTCGGATGTCCACAGGGCTGGATTACACCCACGCTTTCCACAGGTGTCCTGGTGGCTTCCCTGTGCCATCCAAAGGAGAAGGGAGCCCATCCTAATAAGTAAATAATGATTCCTGGGTGAACCCCTGTTTCTGCTGAGGGAGCCAGTCTATCGTGTTGCCTGGCGTGTGGGGCTCCTGGGGGCTGGGTGGATCATGCTGAGCATCTCATGAGAGGCAAGGCAGCTGTCACTTCCCAAACAACTCTAGGAGCAAAAGAGATGGCTTAAGTCAGGATGGGAGAGTCAGTGCAGAGCCACCAATACTGGGACACTGACAGTGCTGGCCTGGGACACCCTTGGCGTGGGGAGGGAGCACTGTGGGCAGCCTTAGCCAGGGCAAGCAGCCGGGCACAGGCACATTTACCATTTGGGGTGTCTGCCCTGAGATCTGGGTGCTCCTGGGATGCATTTGGGGTGTGCCTGGGCTGGCAGAGCCCTGCTCGGGCTGTGCAGAGCAGGAGAGCTGTTTGAGAGCTCCATGCAGAGTCCCAGCCACCCCTCATGCACTGGGCATGGCAGCAGTCATAATGATTTACCTACCTCATGTCTCTAGCCAGGTGTCTGTGACAGGCGCTGCTGGGGTAATGTCCTGGGTGCTGCCTGCCTGATCCAGCTCTTGCTGGAGCCTGGGGAGTCGGGTCATAGACTCAGGGAATGGTTTTTTTTGGAAGGGGCATTGAAGCCCATTCCATTCCGCTCCGCTCTGTGAGCAGGGACCCCTCCCACTAGGCCATGTTGCTCCGAGCCGTGTCCTACCTGGCTTTGTCACCTAAGGATGGGTGGTGCATTCTGGTGGGTGACCTCTCCCTCTGCATCAATATGCTCCAGCAGGGACTAGACATGGGCTGGCTGTAGCCAGTGGCTTTGGGAAGAACCTTGGGGCAAATCCTTCTGTGTTACAGCAGAATCTTCACCTCCCAGACCCCCATCCTGCTGAGTGCTTCTGGAATTGCTGCTAGCAGGAGCAATCCCTACCAGTGTCAGAGGGGAGGCTGCAGATCTCCAGAATACATTTTACAGAGGATGTGTTCAGTCCCTGGGATGAGGTGGGAAAACCCTGGAGTTTGCTTCCTTCCCCTTGTGCTCTCTCTGCCTGGGGGTGGATGGAGGGGGCTTCTTGTCTCTCCCAAAATGACACATCACTTCTTTCTCTGGTGTTTTTACCAGCCCTCAGCATTTTGGCTGCTGTTACAGATTTTAGCTGTGTTTGCTTCTTTGCTGGTTAGAAATGGCAGAAAAAAGCCGCTTTGACCTTGGCCTGTGTGCTGAGAACAGAACCCAGGCACAAGTTTCTGTATCACAAATTTCCTCGTGAAGGCTCCTGCCTCCTCCCCCTCGTGCACATCTCCCGACCTGCTGTTGGGAGGGCTGGAACAGGATATCTCAGCAGCTCCACTTTCCTCTTGGAAGGGAAATACAGGGAAGGAATTTTTGTGCTGATTGGGTTGATAGCTTTCATCTGGTAAGCAATGGGGTGCATTAACTGGAAAATGAAATCCCCCTGCAAAGATGATTTACTATTTCTCTTGAATTGTGTGTGTGCCTGTGCACATTTGTGGATGTTCATCATCTTCCCATGAACACCACACACAGATTATGTGTGTGTTCTCTTCTATGTGAGGAGCATCCCCACCCCTCACCCTGGGCCCTGCAGCGTTCCCTCTGCAGACATGTCCCAGAGGGCAGGCACTGTGCCATGGGCTGCCCGCAGGAAGGAGAGGTGGCTGGAGCTCTGTGAGCCTCTGCAGGCAGCACAGGGCTTGGTGTGGGATCGGCATTGCTGCTTCTCCCTGCTCAGACACTGAGAACCAGCCCCCCAACCCACCCCCACTCTATCTCCTGCTGTCTGGCAGTGCCTCT
The DNA here is from genome assembly GCA_013398275.1 of Promerops cafer. NCBI lineage: Eukaryota > Metazoa > Chordata > Aves > Passeriformes > Nectariniidae > Promerops > Promerops cafer. Next base: position 190,274 of record VZSE01000060.1, read on the forward strand.
GTTAGCGGGGCAGGGCTGGGGGACACGTGTCTGGAGCCGTGGGTCCGGTGTGGACTGTAATCCCTGTGGGCTGGCTCTGGGCTTTGTCCCTGTGCATGCTCCTGTGCTCCAGAACATGTGACATCGTCCCAATGAACTCAGCCAGTTCACATGGATTTCGCTTTTTCTCGCTCTCTGTAATTGGCTTTGTTTTCACGTGTTCCCTGTGGTCAAAGAGTCTTTTCCCTGATAACAGGACCTTCCCCTTACAAAGAAATCTATTACTTCCCAGTCTGCTCCCCAGTCCCCTGGAGCATCTTTAAATGGTCAGAAAAACAATAGCAGGACAGGGACTTTTTCCCTTTCTTGTTTACAGCACAACCTTTGCCAAATGCTGGGTCCTTGATTCTGGGCTGAGCACAGTGCTGGGAAGCCTGCAGGACAGAATATCCCACAGGAGCTGTGCTGAGGGTTGGGCAGAGCTGAGCTGACATGGGAGCAGCTGTTCTCTTCTTGTTCAGTTCACCCTCCCTTTTGCCACATGGGTGCTTAAAACCTCGGATTATGGCCTGAGTTGAAGCAGTTGTCATGTCCAGCAGGAAGAAGGTGGCAGCCTGGGGTTAGCAGGGTGGCTGGCCAGTCCCTCTGCACTTCATTGCAGTTAGTGGGCTCAGTGTGTCCTGCAGGATCCCCTGGGATCAGCGGGGATCTGTTAACTCCTGGCCATGCTGTGCCCTCCTGCTATGCCCTTGCCCTCCTATCCAGAGCTGGGGTCAAGGCGGGTGCGCAGCCACTGCGGCTGCGGCGTGTCCTAAGATGACTATCTCACTGCTCACTCAGAGAGACTCGGGAGAACACTCTCAAGGCTGGGAGGCCTAAAATTAGATGTGGCATCTGTGTTTTGGTTTGCAGGCAGGCTTGAAAGAAAATGATTCCTGGCTGCTTTCATTCCTCGCCTGCTTGGAAGAGCACGGCCGAGGGGTAGTGGGCAGGGCTTTGATCCCTGGTGTGCCACGGCTCCCTCTGGACATTGCTGCTCTGCAGGGCCAGTCAAAACTCCAGCATGGGTCCCTGATAACTGGAGGACTACCCACGCCCACAGGTCCCTGGAGTCAGCCGGTTGCAGGGCTGCGGGGCTCTGCTCCCCGTGTTTTTCTGGGAATGCTCTCAGCCCCCAAAACAACAGGTCTGGCTGTCCCTGCCATATGTCACTAAAAGTGCAAACTGGCCTCAAAGCACTGTTTCCCAGTCCATGCCTGTCTGGGATGCCTTGGGTTGCAGGTGTGTGCCACTGGGGTTGGTACTGGTGCAGCTATCCATCCATCCATCCATCCATCCATCCATCCATCCATCCATCCATCCATCCATCCATCCCCACCATCCAAGCCCTGCTGAGGGGCCAGTCCTGCCCTGCTCCTGCCCCAATCCGTGTGCAGCTGGCAGATGTGGGCAGCTGTGAGCCGCGGGCATGCCAGGAAGGGCGGGCGGGGGAGCAGGAGGTGTTGCTGGGTGTCAGCCAATGGCTGAGGGTTGCTGGGGAATTTGCTTCTATGTTGCCGGTTGTGCTGAGACTGGGGCTAAGAGTTGCGGGGAGACCTGGCACTAAATATGTGAGACCTTCGTTGTAATTAGTGTGTTTATGTCGGGGATGACTCACGGCAGGATCCGCTTGGAGGACGCGGGAAGATGATAGTGTTGCACAAGTCGTGAAGTCTCCTCTAGAAACTCAGCGCTTTGCCAGCAGAGACGGGAAGTTCTGCAGATAGAGCTTGTATCCTCTCCCAGACATAATAAGGCAAAGGGTTTTTATGCCCCTGCAGTTTTGTCTCTGCAAAGATTTGGTCTTGATAGAAACGTGCCTAAAAATAACCCAGTTCTGCTGGTAAGCTGTGGGACCAGCACTGCAGTGCCACTGCATCCCCCACTATGAGAGGGGTGGCAGGGGGGCTGCTCCCCGAGATGGGGGTTCTGCTTCTTGCTCCCGGGCCCGTGCATCCCCAGGGCTCCGTGCTGTGCCAGGGGGAGGGTGCTGGCTCGGGCCATGTGCCTCCCCAGCTGGGTGCCAAATCCGTGGTATTTGTGGTCTCCTCATGTTTCCATGCCGGGTCCCGCCCTTTTTGCTGACTGTTTTTGCCTTGTGCTTCCTCCAGTGGAGAAATAAAAATGCAGAATTTGCAGCACTGGTTTCCTTAGCAATAATTCCACTGCCAAAGGAAGAGGGGAAAATATTTTGTGTTTTAAATATCTGAGTCTGGGAATGAATCCTGGCATCCCTCAGCAGCCCAGCTGGGAGCTGACCGCTGACCTCTGGCCACCAGCACAACTTGTTGCCAAGTTAAATTCCAAATACATTTGGAGTTCCATGTGGCACTGATTGGAATTGCTCTGCCTTGGGTTTCTCTTGGTAGCCCTGTACCAGATGCTGTGGTTAGCTGGGGGGCTGGGGGACCATGGTGGCCTTGGGGGCCACTTGGCTGGTTCACCTGAGGTGCTGTGCCCCATGGCTGGACACTGGTACAGGGTTCTGTTCCTCTGGAGAGACGCCTGGCACACCAGCTCTGAGAAAAGCCACCAAGAACTCACATCCCCTCTTCCAGAGCATTTCGTAAGCATCACTGCACTTGATTTTGGAAGAGGGAAAGGTAAAAGTTTGGTTGGTATGTAGCACAGACATGAAGATGTTGGTATGGGGCACCACAAGTCTGTACCCTGGATGCTTTCCTGGCAGCTGTAAGCCTGTACCTGCATCTGGCGTGATGGCAGTGTCTTTTGGAGCATGAAATATATGTATCAAGTGTCTCATTATTTGTGATTTTCTTTACAGGCACATTTTCTTTTTGTGAGCAGAGGAGATGGATTTGAAAATGGAAGATTATGGTTTGGCTTAAACTAACTGCATAAATATCAGTGAGGACAGAGTGTTTCCTTGGGAAATAAGTAGGGTTCTCTGTGCAACAAGGATGCCAAGGTCCTGTCCTTGGCGACTCCAGGTGACTCTGCAGTCACCAGGAGGTTACAGTGTAGGGCTCTGATGACCTCGGGAGTGCTCCTCAGGGCTGCAGCCTGCCTGCAACCTTGCTGCTCCTTGTTTGCTTTTTTGTCCTCTTTGTGCTTCGTAACCAGGTGAGTTCCCATCTGAAGGGACCTTGCGATCTCTTTTTGTAGGGATACCTGCTCCATCTGGGGGATCAAGTGTTCCATCTTCTCTGAGCTGATTTATTTGAGCTGCTCCCTGAGCCTCTGGATGGACATCAGGCTTTGAGGCAGAAGTTTTGGTGTCAGCTGCACCAAATGCAGGCAGCAGCCTCCGCCGTGGCCACCAGTGAGGTGCAGAGGCTGCAGGGCGGCTTCGCCCAGGCTTTGCATTCCAGGTGTAGCAAACCTGCCACCCTTGACCTTTTTAAGCTCATTTTCTGCTTCTTCCTTATGAAGGATTGGAAGGTGGGAGCCCAGGATGGCCATTAAATGAAGGATGGCCATTAAATGAGGGATGGCCATTAAATGAGGGGACTCCACGGCAGGCTGGGTTAGGCGCGGCTCTGCCGCCTGTCCCATTTACGGGTGTGCAGTGCCTCAGCCAGTCAGGTGGCAAGCTGGGGCTGTCTCCTGAGTGCAGGGACAAACAGTGGCTGGGTCCATGCAGCTCCAGGCCTGGGACAGCCTTCAGGCACCGCAGAGGAGCGCAGGAGAGAAAAGAGCCAAGGGCTGGGAGTGGGGGGGCTTCAGCTGCAGTGGGGATGCGCTGTGTGAAAAATAAACTGTCAAAATAAGTAAACAGAGTGTTTGAAAACAAAAAAACCCAGAGTTTAATTTGGGGATTTGAGAAGGGATTTGTGCAGCTGGGCCTGTGGAAGCTGTTTGTGCCCCTGGGGCCGGGAGGCAGTGCCAGGGCTGGAGAGCCAAGCCTGATCCTGTGAGTTGCTGGTGGGAGGACGTTTGCTTTCTCTGAGGTGTGCTCCTCCTGCCAGCCTGCACTGCTGGGATGCTTGGAAAACCCATTGTCATCTGCTAATACTTATTTAAATGTGGTGAGGATCCAGTTCCTATGTGTGTTTACCAGGCCTGGGGCTCATGCTGCGCCCTGCTCTGCTCTCAGATGCTGTCGTGCCCCTGCTGCCATGGCACACAAAAACAAGGCATGGCCAGACTGGAAACATACTCAAGGCTATTTAGCAGAAAGGACATGAATTCCGTGTACAAAGCTGCATTTTAACAGATGAATGCTTTAAAGTTTCTGTGCAGGCCTCATTATCTGGATGAGCGTGCTGTGGTGGCTGTGAAAAGTGGCTTGGCTCAGCTCTGGCTGGAGCCAGCAGCAGCCAAATGACAGTGCAAGGGGACACGAGGATGTGCCCGAAGTGAGCAGTCCTGCCCTTTGCTGAGCATGGGCCTGGCCCCTTGATGGGAGTCACAGAACTTCATCCAGGCAGGAGCCCCACAGCTGCACTGAGGGGAAGCCAGCTAAATTTAATGTTGCATTACAGAATGTCATGCACAGGTGATGCTGTTTTAAAGGCAGAGATTCTCCCTGATAACATCAGAGTGTCTCAGAAATGACAGAACTTTAAATGACTGGGTAGGGTTCTGTGTCACCTGAGTTCATGTGTGAGTGCTGGCTCAGTTTTGGTCTCAACACCCTCCTGAGCATCACAGATGTGCAGGCTTTGGACACAGCATGGTGAAGGTGCAAACCCCCTTTCCTTGGGGAGTATGGGACCAGAGTGCTCTGCTTTGGGGTTCCTCTGTGGGATGAGCTGGTGGTGTGTGGCAGCTGCCATCATTTTGTCTTGGTCTGGCTTAGGGGTGGAAAGTCATGGGCAAGGGGGCAGTTGTGCCCTGGCTCCTTTTGAGCAGCCTGTGCCAGCTGTTGCTGAGATGGAAACTTCCTTTGTGGATCAGGAGAAATGGTTAGCTCCTCTTTTACCAGTGCTTGCTCTTGGCTTTCTGGGGGTGTTGTGAAATGTGGCTGTTTGGTGAAATTTAACTAATGACAAACAAATGCTTCATTGCAGAATAATATTTTCAACTCCCCAGAAATATTTGCGTGTGAGGAGAGCTCAGTAAATCCTCCATTTCCTTACAGAACCCTTCTGAAATGAGAGTAAAACTCATCCTAGAGCTGTCGGAGAGATACTGAGGTTGTTTTTCCCTGCCCCCGAAAGCCACCAGACTCCTTTGTGACAGCCACGACCTTGGCCTTCGGGGCGTGCGCCGGGTCTGGCATCGCCGCCGCCGCCACCGCGTCCCAGTTGTGTCTGGCCCGGCGCGCTATCGCCCTGCCTTGGGCTCTGCAGCGGGGCTCACACTTGCCCCACATTGTACAGCCGCGAGCTCCCGCAGTTGGTTTGTCTGGCCTGAGCACTCCTGCGGCTCTGGGGGCCAGCACAGCCCCACGGAGTACAACCTTCCACCCAGAGGAAAGCTCTGGAGCCGCAGGTGGTGAGCTGGCCGCTGTGCCACCCCTCGTGTCCCTCCCGTGCCCTGAACGGGGGCGAGGGGCTGTGGCACTGCAGCGTGCTGGCACCTTGGGGCAGGTGGCACCTGGGGCTCTGCCCGAGCGCTGCCGGCCCCGCAGCCCTGCAGCTTCTCCAGGCTGCTCTTTGGCTCATTGGCCGGTGTTATGTATTACCTGCACGTTTTGAGAACACCCTGTAAATGTCCCTTGGAAACTGGAAAGTGGATCATTAAGGGAACCATTAGCATGGCTCATTCTGAGTTGCTAGAACATTTTTACATTATGTTTTTCTTGCAATTCTCTCTCTAAAAATAAAAAGGAAAAGGTAAATTGGCATTGTTTTAAAGTCAGGGGTATTCCTGGGCAGATGCTTCGGCTCTGGGCAGTGGCTGCTGGCAGGGAACTGCATTGGTGCTGCAGGGCCTGTGGTAGAGCTGCTCCCCACCTGCCTAAACACCATCTCCTGTCCCCTGGGGCTGTGCACACACTGCCAAGCCTTACCCCAGCAGGAGCCTGTCCCACGGCCAGGAATCACCTTCCATGTCAGCCAGTGTCCTCCAGTCTCCATCCGTTGGTGGCAGTGGGGACAAGGGTGGTTGAGCATGGAGGGGTGCAGGGAGCCCTGCCCAGCCCCGTCCCTGGCAGGGGCACGTGTATGGGGTACTCTCGATGCACACCTGCTGGAAGGTGTTTCTGTATTTGCGCAACTCTTCCCATACATGAACAGCTTTTTAAAAGCTGTTTCAGAAGCCACTCAATTGCAAAACTGCTTTGCAGTTTCAGATAATTAATCGTCAAAAACAACCCAAGGTCCTCTGGGAGTCCTGTGTCTGTTGTCACGACACCTGCTGTGAGAGGCCCTGCTGCTCATGGCACACACAGTGCTGAGTGGGGGGGAGACAGAGTGGAAGCCTTATGGAAACAGGGAAATGAGCACTGTTGGGTTTCTGACTGCACTGAGAGGAGAAAAGAGGTGTTGGGTCATTAGCAGAAAGGCCTGTTATGTGTGAATCTAAAACACACTGGATAAAATAAGACATTTTTAGCCAGGCTTTTCTATGTGCTGCTGGTATTCTTCAGCAGGGTCTCCAGCAGCCCCTCTCACCCAGTGCCAGGCCTCCGTAGCACATGGCATGGGGGGATGTGGGAGTACCCTGAGACGGGTGTGGGATCACACCAGGAGGACAGGTGGGATGCCACGTAAGCCAAGAAAGGAACACGTTGGTTGCAACAGGACTTGACTATGGCAGGCACGGTGCAGCCAACTGTGTCTCCTCCATTTAATCAGTCAATCAAGAAAAGCCTTGGAAATGTAGATGGTTGGGGAAGGGTGGCTGAGCTGCATCTACAGATCAGTCACTGATTGCTCCTGTTAAAGAGATGAGAAATCACTCAAAAGGTTTCTGCCATAAGAACTGAGGATGAAATTGCTGCTCCAGTTACTGACCTGAAACTGAGGTGTGATCTGCACAGTTCCCAGGTAGGGGACAGGTGAGGACAGTGGGGCTTTTCTGGGTATAAAGGTTTTTTGAAAACCCATCTTTGTCACACTGTTGATGTCACCTGATTTCTCAGAGCTCACCTTCAAGCAATAAACAATGCTGAAAATGAAAGGGGATCTAATTTTACCCAAATGTTGCGGTGACTTGCAGAGTGTTAAAAGCTAATTGCCTCATCCAGTGGTTGCAGAAAAATGAGTTCTGTAATTAACTCAATGTGCTGGTGCTTCCCAAACTGCCTGGACATGTTGGCTCCTGATTTGGATAAGCCCCCTCTCCTGCCATGCCCTCTGGAAAAGCAGTTTCTCCATGGACCTGATCAAACAGATCAGATCAGGCTGGGGAGGGGATGGTACCAGCCGAGAGGGGAGAATCTGGGTGTGTGGAATGGTGAGGTGTTGGAGAAGGGGAGTCAGGCACTGGAGACATCTTGGCATGGTGGTTAACGTGGCATCAAGTGGTTGGCAGTGCCGTGCTCTGCCTTGTTTGGTGCACGAGCTTCATTATTGAAGCCAAAATTCCGTGGGCACTGCACATCTCTGCCAAGTCTCAGTGGCCTTCTCTCCCTGGGCTGCGCTGTCACTGTGTGTCACTGCCACTGTACTTTGTCACACTCTGTCACACACTGCACGCAGCGGGCAGTGTCAGGAGGGGCACCCAGCACTGTCTCTGCATGGTCAGGGCCAGGCTTGGCTCAGTGGTCACTCACCCTCTCGCTGCTCAGTGCTTGGCCGATCCATCACTGCAGTTCTGGGTTTGCCATGACCCTGTTCCCCACAGCTTGTCCTGAGCACATTTGCTGACCCTCCTCTGGTGCTCTCTGTTTTACCCTGCAGGTTGGAGACTGGCCGTGACCACGTCCTGCCCATTGACTATTACTTCCCACCTCAGAAGACCTGTCTGATCTGTGGGGATGAAGCGTCCGGGTGCCATTACGGAGCCCTCACATGTGGGAGCTGCAAAGTGTTCTTCAAACGGGCAGCTGAAGGTAATGGGGACAGAGGAGAGGGAAGGTCACTGCCCCACTGTGGGGACATTCTAAGATCTCTTAAACCAGGAAAGGAGAAAAATCGAGGATAAATTGATTTTTCTCTCCAGCGTTTGTCATTTCATTTCACAGATTGCTCTCAAAAAGTAGCCAAACCAGTTTGCCAAAATACAATTCTTTTCAGTGGCATTGAGCAACCTCGTCTCTTAGAAGGTGTCCCTGCCATGGCAGGGGTGTGGACCAAGATGATCTTTAAGGTCCCTTCCAACCCAAACGTTTCTGTGATTCTGTTATTATGTTAGTGACCTGGTGAGACCCTGGAGCAGTCAGTTCCTGCTTCTCTTCTTGACTCTCCAGAGTGCTTTAAGCTCCCATCAGCCCACCTGCGGTCTCAGATGCACAACTGCCAGTTCAGGGGAGGCTTTTCCTCTCCTGCACTCCTTCCAGAGGGTCACTTCTGTGACAGCCCACGAAACAGCACAACCCTCTGTGCATCAGGAGCCGTGCTCTGACCTTGGGGCCCACGATCCTTCTCCCCAGCCCGTGAGAAAGCAACTTCTGCTTCATGTCCAGCTCCGTGGTGTCAGGCTCTCCAGGGATAAGTGTGAGCCCAAATGTTCCCTCTCAACAGCAAGGTCTTTGTACCGTCTTTCCTGGGGAATGAACAAGCAGAAGGATCCAGCCCAGCTGTTTCCTTAGGCTGTGCCTCAGCAATGTCTGGTTTCTACCTGCAGTTCAGAGTTGTGGTTCTCGGGCAGCAGCCAGAGTCTCTGTTGTGGAAGATGAGCTGCCCGGCGATGTGACGTGCCTGTAGTCACTCATCAGGCTTGTTGTCAGGAGAGATGAACCAACACAAGCCGTCATTTTTCCTTGGTGCTAACACAATTTATGTGGGCACGCTGTTGGCAGCTGGTGTCACTGGCCGGGGTGTCCTTGGGGAAGGGCTGGCAGCAGAGATGGGGACAGAGCTTCTGTCTCACCATGACCTTCCCCTGTGCCCAGCCTCTTCCCTCTATGAGCAGAGGTCCCAGGCTAGGGGTGCCCACCTGCTGTTGTCAGAATGCTGCTTCTGTATCAATTAGATCAATTATCATTACCCTGCCTCTTTTTGGAGTCGTGCTTCCCTCATTCCTCTGCGCCAGGAGCCAACTTGTCAGTGCTGGTTCAGGGGAGAACAGGGGCTATGCCACAGGGCACATCAGTGTCCTGTTGCCAAAAAGGGCAGTCAAATAATAGTTAATAAATTTTGCATATTTCTCCCATGTAAATCATTTGCAGATCTGTCTCTGCTGCACACCAGCTCTGTGTCAAGCCAAGTGGGTTGGCTTGTGCAGCCAGAGTAAATAACAGATGCTTGTTTAAGTCAGCAAGTTGTTGTTGATTTATAGTAAGTGGAGTCTTGGCTCTCAGTCAGATGAACTGCCGCTGGAATGCCTGTGTCTGTGGGTGGGTGTGGGAGCTGAGCTCCCCTGGCTCCTCTGTCCTGTGGGTGACAGGGACCGGAGGTGCCCACGGGCAGAGGGGCAGCCCGGGCCCCTCAGCGCTGCTCCGAGGCACGTGCCGTGGAGTGCCTCGCCTAATTGAGTTATATCATTAATTTAAATGGTATTTATGTCTCTTCCTGGTTCTTCAGCCTCGCAGTGTGGCAGAGGGTTGGGAGTGTTTGGTTGTGTTGGGCAGCAGCCCTTTGCCGTTCCTGAGGAGCCATATGTGTGTGCAGGAAGGGGCAGGGGGGGCTGCCAAATTGTGAGGTTTCATCTTATGCTACCCTGAGGTATATGGGTAAGTCTTTATTTTGGGGAAGTGACAATAAATTGTGCTCCTTTATAGGTACTGAATGCAGGGATGGCAGGTGATGATTTCTATTCTAACTTTTGGTAAGTTTCCAGACAGATCTCTTCCTTCTTAAAGGTGGGGAGCATTACTGAAAGCTGATATTTCAGCGCGTTCTCATGTTTTAAAGTCCATAAAATGCCTCTCAGAAAATCTTAGGTCACCCTTGGAGACTTTACAGCAGTAGATCAAAATGCTTCCCCATGAGAAAAGAAACCTGTTACCTTCCTGGTGTTGGTGTCAAGCTACAGCCTTCAGTGGAGGGAGCAGCAGAGGGCTGTGACTGGAGCAGCACAAATAGCATCTTGGAGGGGAGGGAAATAGCTGGGCACATAATTTCTTTTTTATTATATTCTTCCGAGATAATAGTGAACTTATCTGGAAGGGATTCAGGAATATTTAAGGAGGTTTTATAGACATGCACTGGCTTCCAAGGGGTGAGAAAGGGAATATATTAAAAAAAACCGTTGTAACACTGCTTCTTCTTCCCTTAGTACACACTGAGGGGTTTATGGGCAGGAGCAGGTCACCCCTGCTTTGATGAAATATTTGACAGATTTGAGGGGTTTCACAAGTTCACGTTCTACTGCTTTTTCCAGAAAGATGCTGGAAGAGTTAATAGAAAAGACAGGAATGTTGTCCTGATCTCATTTTGCCAGCTGTCGTGATTCACAGACTCTCTCAAGATGTCCAGGCTGTGTCCAGGCCAGCACTGAAGCACACCCCAAAGACTCCCCGAGCTGATGGGGACAACCTCTCCTGCAGGGTCACCACCCTCGTTTGGTGACCGAGCCCAGGTCGTGCTCTCCCTTGCAGTCACCTGCCCCAGGGTCCCAGCAGGGAGAGTCCAGAGGGCTGGGTGGCTGCACTGTGACCAGGGCTGCTGCTCCTTTGCTGCCCACAAAGGAGGGCTCCCCCTCCTCATTTGGTGAGCAAAAAGCTCATCCAGCTCAGCACAGGTGTTTTACCCTACACGAGTAGGAGGACACCTCTCAGCGTAGAGAGCATGGCTGGGGTGGGCTGCAGACATGGGAATTCAGTCCTTGTGATGCCACCCTTGTCCCTGAAACAGAAAAATGCTTCCAACAAGGCAGCTCCTGTGTCAGTTAGCAGCCCAGGGGTTCCTTCTGTCCCATTCTGTCCGGGGGGGGATCATCATGTCTCTGCATATATCCCGGAGAGAAGCAGACCTTCCTTGTCCCTCTGTGGTTTCTGAGATCTGGTGGCAATCTTAGCCAGGCCAGAGCTGCCTCCACACAGCATTCCTGGCAGTGTACGACTGGGATGCTTTGGGCTGTGCTCCTGATGGGGCTGCCTTTAAATAGCAGAGAGCTAAATGAAAAAAATAACACAGTATTTGGCAATTTTCCTAGCAGGCACCCAGCCAGGCTGCTGTGCAGGCTGCTCTGAGTGCCTCCATCATTCTCCATATGGATTAGTGTTCTGTGTTCTGACCTGCTGAGGATTAGCCTTACACCAGAGAGATGTCTCTGGGCCAACTCAACAGTTTCTTGCCAGATTTTAAGATGACACCAAGTTAAAGTGAACATTTGCAAAGATCCTTGCCATGTTATCAAAAGCTTTCTCCTCCTTCTCAGGCTGATCTGACATGCAAAGAAATTGAGTCTGCAGAAGATTCAGTGGTGCTCCAGCACCATGATGCTCCACTGGTGGGTTTCTCACGACTCTTTGGGTGTTATTTGCCTTAAATGCCATGGGCAGAGCAAACAGTGGGACGACCAGAGCATAGGGAAAACTCTGGGTGCTTTCGCTATGCTCACTGCAGCCATCTGGTAAATACAGAGGACTATTCAGACAACGACTTTGCAAAGGCAGTTCCTCAGCAGTGGCTCAGTGCTGGCTCCTGGGAGCCTTGTGGCTGAGCCCTCTTGAGTTATTAATAGGAGCATCACATGAAAAGGGTGCCAGCACCAAACCCACAGGCTCAGCTCTGGGCATGGCCCTGTGGGTGACAGCCCCAAGGACCAGAGGCTTTCCAGGGGAGCTCTGGAGCCTCCATGGTCACATGAGACCCAGGGGAGTTGCTTTTACAGAAAGCTTGGCCTTATCCCCCAGTTGTTAAAATCAGTTTATGCCCTGAAATACCAGGATCTCTCTCTTCCAAAAGGCATTTACTGGTTTTTCACATTTGCAGTCGTGTATCTTGCTCCAGATGCTTGCACAGATTACTTTGTTGTCTGGAGCAGAAAGTTAGTCTGGGCACAACAGCTCGTGTGGCTACAGGCTGTTAGTTAGATGATTCCTCTGGATTGAGCAACTCACCTCCATAAATCATTATTTTTAGTCAAGAAGAACTGGAGAGCAGTTCTTCCCCTTGGCTCCCAGAGTGTGCTGGGGCCCCAGGAGATGAGTGGGAGGACTCAGAGGTGGCAGAATCATCTTCCTGCCTGGTGTGAAGTGGCCCAGGAGGGGCCCAAGGTGGCAGGGATGTCCCTGGCAGAGAGGACACAGGCACTGCAGTGTGTTCTTGGTGGGGGCTGCTGCAAAGATGCTCTCTTGGAGTGTCTGTGCTGCTCTGGGAAAGCAGAGGGTGCTGGGTGTGACTTCCCCCCTCACCTGTGCACATGTCAAACAGGACCTGGGTGGCAGGGGAGGAGGTGGGGCTTCTCTGGGTGACACTTGCAGTGTCCTCAGCTGGGCAGTGGTCTATGGGTGGTCTGGGGGAAGGACAGGCTGGGTCATGGGCCTTGCAAAGAGCAGGACCGCCGGGGAACTCCGGAGAGTGGGTGTAAGGTTTGGACCTGTATGTACAGGCTTGCAAAGCAAGAGCCTCTGCCTTGGAGTGACACGAGAAAACATCTCTGCTGTATGCAGGGGAGAAAAGGAAAACAAAGAAGTAGTTTCAGTATTAAACTCTAGAGAAGGAAAAACCAGCACATTTCTCTTTAAATAAAGAACAGCTGATTGCAAATGTCTCACCTTGCTCTGAAGTGAAGAGAGTGAATTACCCTGAAATTAGAAACAGGTCTCTGTGTGTGAGAAGTCACTTCAGAGGGAAGGAACTCATCCACATTCAAGCCACCCTTCCCTGTTCTACCACCTTTTAGAGCTGGTGGTTAAAAGGAAATCTCTGCATCCCCAGGAATCAGGGCAAGGTGAGCTTGGCTCACTCTCACGCCGAGCAGCAGCAGCAGCAGCATCATGACCAGATGTGGCTGTTTGGTTCTCTTTTTGTTACTGGCCAACAGCATAAAGCAAACAGGGCTCAATTGTGCAGGCCCAGGCAACGGAGAACAGGTTCCTGCCCCAAAGAGCCTGTCCACGAACCATGAAGCTGGCCTGGCCATCTCAGCAATGTCACTGTACCGTGACCGTGGGGAGAGCTGTTGGCTGCAGCTCACAGCCTGTGCTGCTCCGGGGTGGCACGGCCATCCTGCAGCCTCCTCCAGGGCCCTCTGCCTGCTCCCCTGGGAGAGGCTCCCTCTCCATGTCCCTTCTCAGCAGCTCTGGAGCTGGGAGATGCTGCTGAGGAGCAGATGGGAAACAGCACAGTGGCCTCACTGAGCAAGGCTTGGACTCCACTACCAAACCTCATCTGGGCTCCCCTCCCGTGGGTGCCTAACGGAGACAGAGCGCAGTGGGGGTGAGCCCACAGGCTGGGATCTGTCCAGATCCTGGGGTTGAGGAGGGGACCGGGGCTGTGGGGTGCTGCTCCTGACACGGGGGAATTTGGAGCAGCTGTGCCTGATCCTGGAACATTCTTGGGGGGCTCAGGCAGCCAAATCCCCTTCCAGCTCTCCCTTCCCCAGAAAGTAGGGCGCCCGTTTGTGAGTACTTAAGAAGGTTGAGTGGAGGGAGCTTGGCCTCAGCACTCAGTGCCCCTGGCACAAAAATAACTCCAAGTAACCCAGTTTCAGATGAAGTTCTTTGTTCCTCATCCTGCTCCTCAATGAGCTGCTGAAAGGGAGGATGGTGTTTGTGGTCCCTTTAGGGTCCTTAGGGATTTAGGTGTCAAACATTGACACCTTGCCTGAGGATCCTTCTCATGGGAAATGAGCCAGGGAAAGGGTGAGAAGAGCTGTTCTGAGGACAGTCTTAAAATGATTTAACAGGTGTGGGGTGTGGTGGGTAATGCAGGTGATGGCTGAGGCACAGGGGTGGGTGATGATCTGCTTTGAAAAGGACAGTTCTGAGAAGGTCAAACATGGGGTGTTTGTGCAGCCCCTGGGAGCTGTGAGAGGAGGGGGCTGGGTGCTGAACCCTGCCAGGGCGTCTGTGGGGGTGACAGTGGCAGCTGGTCCTGCCAAAACCACAGCCAGGCACAAGTGGGCACTGTGAAAGCCTCGGGGCACTGTGAAAGCCTCAGGCAGTGGCAGCGAGGGCAGCAGTGGTGGAGGTGTGGGGGCTCTAAAATCTGTGCACCAAAACTGGTGCATCTCACATCAGAGCTGGTACATTAAGGGGTTGCATTCAGCCTCATCCTGTTCATAGATTTCTGACTACTCCCAAGGGCTATTCCTATAGGAATGCAGAACGTAACCCCTTGCAGGATGATAAATAAAGGCCATGGGCTGGTTCCCCATGTGGGCTGCCTGTGGGTCTGTAAGCTGCACCTCTCTGTTGTATGCTTAGTCCAGTTTGGCTTGGAACAGACTGAAAAACTTCAGATAAATCCTGATCCAGGAAATGTGTTCAAACTTGACAAGAAAAGTGATGATTCTTGGCTTGTCTGGCAAATTGGGCAGTGAAAAAAAGCAGTGGCCTGGAGCTGCACGGGCTGCTCTCTGAGCGAGCGCAGGGTGAGTCTGAGGTGTGGGTGACTCTCACCATAAGTAACTTCTGAATTTTCTGCACCTCCCCAAAACCCACAGCTGCACAAGGTCCCCCCGTACAGGGAGTTGCTGGTCCCAGTTCCCTCCTGGCTGACTGCAGATACATCCCAGGGGACAGGGTGGCATCACACTCACCTGTGGAGCAGCAGCTCCCCAGCTCCAATATCTGTAACCTGGAGACAACAGTCCAGACCGGTATTAATGGGTTGCACAAAAAATAATTCAGTCCCAAAAAGGTCTGTACAGCATCGTGGTCACAAGGGGGTTGATAGGTGAGTATCGTGGCAGTAGGATCAAACTGTGGGGTTTGGTGATCTGGGAGAAAACCACCAAAAGCCACGCAATAGACGGATGCCATTTAAAAAACGAGGACCAAACTCTCCAGGCTGCCCTTGGTGATCCCAAAAGAGCCCAGCCCGTGTCTCCATTGGCACCCAGCACCCACGTTCCGTTTCTCTGGTGTTTTAGGCAAGCAGAAGTACCTCTGTGCCAGCCGGAACGACTGCACCATCGACAAGTTCCGAAGGAAAAACTGTCCCTCCTGCCGCCTGCGGAAGTGCTACGAGGCCGGGATGACTCTCGGAGGTACGGCCGGGGTCCCCTGCTGGGTCCCTGCATGTCACTTGGTGTATGAACAGCCAGGAAGTGGCTGGAAAATGAGGCTGAAGGGGGGGTGATGAAATGCTCAGGGAACGTTGTCAGGGTTCTAATATCAAAATGGTGAATTTCAACAGCTTATGTTTGTGTTTCAGGAAACATACATTTCCCTGATTTCAAACCTTGTGAATCTAAAAAAAAATTTAAACAGCAGGGTGAGTTGGTTCTGGCTCCTGGAGCCTCAGAGCAGAGCACTCCCCTCTTTTGATGGGATTATTCCAAGGCAGAAAGGGGCAATTTCTTGGTGAAATTGCAACCTCAGTGTCTTCTTTGCTGGAGGGAAGCTGCTCCTGCATCCCTGGTGAGGGTCCTTGTTACAACTTGTCTCTGTTCCCAAACCTGTAGCCCTACCAAAACTGACGGGGGGCCGATATCCTCAATCTGAGGTTTTCTGCTCATAGTCTATAGGCTAGTGTTGGCCTCCTTGTTGAGTTCATTTGATGAAATCCTTCTCTGTGTGGTGAGGCCCTGGCACAGCGTGCCCAGAGAAGCTGTGGCTGCCCCATCCCTGGAAGTTTCCAAGGCCAGGTTGGACAGGGCTTGGAGCACCCTGGGATAGTGGAAGGTGTCCCAGGGTGGCACTTGATGATCTTTAAGGTCCCTTCCAACCCAAACCTCCCTGTGATTGTGATGTTACAGTGAGGAGGAAAATGCCCTGGAAAAGGGGGCTGAGAGACCTGCCCCTGCTGGGAAGCCCTGGATTGAGGGGGCTCCTGGGGCTGCAGAGAGGAGCCCTGGCAGAGCCAGGTGCAGTGGATGGGCACAGAGGCAGCCCAGACTGGTTGGGTGTGTCAGCATTTTGGGTTAAATCCTGACCCCATTGCTGGGATGGGCTGAGCCTCCAGAGCTGCTGGGCTGCAACAACACTGTCTTGCAGGGCTTCTTACTGAAGTGGCTCTGATTTGTGGCTCACCAAGGAGCAGACGGTTTAGTTTAGTTTCTCCCCAAAGGTCCCAAAAGGCAGTACAGTCCTAACTCCCTTTTCTTAGCTTATTTTTAAGTGCTTTTTTCTGGTGAAGTTTCCTTAAGTAGGAGAAGACATACATCAGTGTAACCCTCTTCTGCAGGACACACTGACAAAATTAATGCTAATACGGATACCCCGCTCCCTTCTTTTTCTTCAGCTCTTTGGGTCACCCTGACCTGTTCTGCCTGGTCTATTTTACATTTGGTTTGGATGTCGGTGTAAAGGCAATTGTTCCAAACAGGCAAGCTTGTGGTTGCCCACAGTAACCTCTCCCACAGTGGAGGAAGGGCATTTGAAATCACTCCCAAGCTCCAACCAGTTGTTTTTAACTGGTGGTTAATTACAGTCACTGATGGGGTACATCCCCGGCAGCCCTGCGGCTGTCGTGGGGGAGGAGGAGAAGGAGGAGAAGAAGCAGAAGGGGGAGGTGACAAACTGAATGCCTTCTGCAGGCTCTGCTCTGGAACAGGATGGCAATGTGTTGAAGCACTTCATTATTGATTGAGATCACAGTGACCTGCAAGCTGGTATCCACTAAGCAGGATCTTCTCTCCGTAGAGAGGGAAAAGACACTCTAGAGAGGGAAAAGAAAAAAAAAAAAAAGAGCAAAAAACCAGTGATAATGCTGTTTTAGTGTGCTGGGTCCTGCTGGTGTGCTAGCCTGTGCCCACCATCCCACTGCACCTGTGCCTGCTGCTGGGAAAGATGCTGCACGGATCCTGCCAGCCCTGAGCCCAGGAAATGTCCTGGTATGGACACGGCTGCAGGAATCCTGCCAGCCCTGAGCCCAGGAAATGTCCTGGTATGGACACGGCTGTGGGAATCCTGCCAGCCCTGAGCCCAGGAAATGTCCTGGTATGGACATGGCTGTGGGGATCCTGCCAGCCCTGAGCCCGGGGAGCATGTGAGGTACCAGGGGCTGTTCCTGTAGGGAACTCCAAGCTCCTGTGCCCACAGCCAGAGCTGGCAGCCAGCCGAGCTGCAACCATGTGGGTCCTGGCTAGAGCAAAAACTCAAAACACGTGTAATTCGTTTCATTTTGTTTATAGTAGGGCTAGAAATCTCCTGTGATAACAGCCAAAAGCTTGTGAAAGACCAGGCTTGAGGCAGAGCAGTGTATAGTCCTAATTCAGGTCCAGCTGCTGGGGGCAGAGCAGAGCTCGTGTCTCACCAGCACAGTGGATATTGATGTGAGCAGTTCCAGCCAGGGGGAATCTGACACAGTTTTTGCAGAGCCATTGCAGTAGTTACAACCAGTGTTATGTTGGATGTACCTGATTTTTCATCTGGTCTGTCCTTGACTTACAGCAATTGGATCTTTATTACAACTTGGTTTGCTTGATTAAAAACCCTAATTTTATTGATTTTCTGTCCCCACAGTGGGTATTTGTCACCTGTGACTCAATAACCCTTTTGCCTCCTACACAGCCACCCAAGTGACATTCCTTACCTCCTTGCTTCAAGGCGTCTTGTCAAATCTTTAGTGTCCTCATGGCTTCAGCCCTTGTCTGCTGACCTCAGTCCATCTGTTCAGTGATCATCCTTAATGTTCATCCCTATTTTCCCATCCATACATTGCCATATGGGCTGGTTGAGTAAAAATGGTTAAGTCTGGTTTTGGGGTGAATGTAGCGATGAGCCGCCCTTGTAAGAAACAAACCTGTCTGATGTTGTTTCCACACTTAAAATTGCCTTTGAGATGTATCACTAGGGGGTTTGCAATCATTCAGCAATGCTACCTAGTATTACATCCTTCAAGTTAATTTTGTTCATGTGGATCTGACTGACTCAGATCTCTTAAATGTGTCTGCTTCAACCAGTAATGTTATTATTATCAACTGAAATTGTTGTGCCAGACAAGATTGATAGCTTGACAGGTTCAGGTTTTGACAAGCCTGGTGTGAAGTTCATAAAAACTGCAAAGGGCAGCAGGACATAAATCCTGTTCAGCTCCTCAGTGCCCCACTGGCAGCTGAGCTCGACGTGTGCTGCCAGGGGCTGCAGGATCTCTCCACCATAGCCAGTGTGAGAGCAGCTTCTTCCAGGTCTCCATAACTTCCCTAAGTCCTGGTATCATGAAAATTGGTGCTGGAGCCCAGAGTGCTCCTCCTTCAGAGCTTTAGAAGTGCCTGCAAGGGAGATGCTTAAAATGTGCATCACTTCGGCCATCGCTCTGAGTGTGCTCCCGGGGCTTCTTGCACTGGTGAATATTTTATTGTGATGTGTAATTGTGTCCTTTAAGCTTTTTTTCCAAATCCATCCAGTACTTCCCCAGAAACCCCCAGATCAGCTTGCAGGGCTTGGGGCAGTGCTGTGCTGCAGCTGTACCTTGAGGCTCCCTGGGCCCCTTGTCCCTGCTGACAGCCAAGCAGGAACATCCCAATATTGGTCACAAGTCTTAAGGTTCCTCCCACCTTGATTTGAAGAAGTGCAATGTAGACTTCTACCCAGCTTAGCTCATCCTAGAGGAAAAACATTACAGATGCCTTTAATTCCAATTTTTAAATTTCTGTTTATATTACCTGCTGAGTAGGAGCCACCACCACAAAGGGGTTTGGCACAGGTGACTGAGTAGAAGCCAGTCATTACTTCTGAAGGTTTTCTCCACATGGTAATGTCAGTATTTCAGGGACCTGTGGGACAGCTGCTCCTGGAATGCACAAACCCAAGGCCTGTCGGATAGTGCAGTTATCACCCATTGTCACACAGGAGTCTGGTTTGTGGCTGCAGTTTCAGAGCCAATGCAGTCAGTACTTGTTGTCTTCTCACTTCAGTTGGGATCTTTTCACAGTAGATAATTAAATATTAGAGGAAAAACCCCAAACATTTAAACCAAACCATATGTGTGTTTTGTACATATGGGTTTGGCTTCACTCACACACATGACCTGGGGCACTGGTTATTCCTAAATCCAAACTCTGTCACAGGCTGCCCAAGGCAGTGGTGGAGTCACCATCCCTGGGGGGATTTAACCCAGTGTGGATGTGGCACTTGGGGATGTGGGTTAGTGGTGGCCTTGGCAGTGCTGTGACTTTGGAGGTGAGGCAGAGGAGGCAGTATCAAACAAGTGGCTGAAGGCCAGAGGCCATCACAGTGTGCTGCAGCACTGTTTTCCTCTCGCTCTCCTTTATTTTTATTCATCCTGTCACCTCCCTTTTTATGGAGAAGCCTGCCTTCATTGCCTGTACAGCAGATAATACAGAGCACAATGCTCAAAATCAACGTTTGGAGTTAATTTACAGAGCTGCACTTTGACTTGACATTTTTATGTTTTGCTGCTTATTTTTCTAATTACAGCTGAAAGGAAATTTGAGATAAGTATCCTATAATGAAGGAGCCAAAACCCCAAGGACAACTGGCTTGATGCTGTATTCCCTGCTGAAGGAAGCCATGGGCTTTTGTTCTCTAATTAGTTGGGGTTTGGATTCGGTGAGGGGTGGCAGTAGCAGGCCACTTGTGCTGAGCAATGTCATGCTGGTATCAATGAGGGGAACACGGACTCTCCAAAGCCTCTGGCATCACGCCTCTGGAGTGCTGGTGTGCTTGCAGGAAGACCAGCAGCTGTGGTTACGAGCCAGGTGTGTGGAGAAAACACCTTTTTGTGTTGGGCACAGGCACTGTCACCAGCTGCTTTGGTCCCCCTGCAGCCTGCCTGCACTGCTGCTGGGGCTCGTGAGGCTGCACAGCAGAGTGAGGCCGCCTGGCTCGGGTCTGCTCCCGTCGCTGGGGCGGCTGGCAGGCTCCAGGGAAACAGCCCCAGAACCACCTGCTGCCTTCTGAAATGTGCTTTCTGTAACATGTGCAACATGTTTGGGAGAGCCCGCCTGTGGGGCAGCAGGCACTGCAGGGAGAAGGCTTTTATCTCAGATGCATCCTGCTTCTACCCTGGTCTGGGATGGAACAATCCCACTTGGGCACCCAAGTGCAATGTTTTTTCTCCCTGGAATATGACCGTTTACTGAGTTTATCATCTTGTGTTGCATATGAGCAGTAGTTTGAGTCGAGTCAAAACCTCATCTCTCTCTTCCCTGGATCTTCCTCTCTGTTTCTGAGTGGGAGTTAGAGACCTGTCGTGGCTGAGGATGCAAATGATGTTGGTTCTTTTCCATGTCAGATTAACAATGAAATGGATTTTGTCACACAGTGTGTTTTCCTCTTGTCCTTAGGCAAGAGCTGCAATGCCAGGGCACTCCATGGGCAGTGCCCACTGAGGGAGGAGCTGGTGCTGGTCATGGTCATCACTTTTCCTTTCCTTGTAACTATAATGATGGAGCCAAGAAGCCCTGACTTTTTAAAAATATATTTTTAAGTATCACACTAAACTGTATCTTTTCCACAGCCCGCAAGCTGAAGAAACTGGGTAACCTGAAGGCACAGGACGACCTGGAGGGAGCCAGCTCATCCAGCCCAACGGAGGAGCAAGCTCCCAAGCTGGTGATGACACGCATTGATGGCTACGAGTGCCAGCCCATCTTCCTCAATGTCCTGGAGGCCATCGAGCCTGGGGTGGTGTGTGCTGGCCACGACAACAGCCAGCCTGACTCCTTCTCCAACCTGCTGACCAGCCTGAATGAGCTTGGGGAGCGGCAGCTGGTCTATGTGGTCAAATGGGCAAAGGCCCTGCCAGGTGAGAAGGAGAGCAAACAAATCCCCTCCCAGTTCCAAAGCCCATCTGCACTGCTGGGGGCAGGTGCAAAGGGGGTGGGCTGCAGCCCATGTCCCATCACACAGCTCCAGGGGGACCATAGCCATGGGCTGTGTGTGTGTCCCCTGCCTGGGAAGCAGCCTGTAGCAGAGTGGGACTTGGCTCTAGAGGGGCTGACAATGGGACAGGGAACTGAGGGGTGGTGGAATGTGTTGGAACTTATCCTCTGGGTTCAGACAGCCCCTGGCCAGCCATACCGTGTGGGCACAGAGCACTTTCCCCCATGGCAGGGCTGCAGTGTCCTGCTCTTCGCCCCCACTTTACATGGAGGTTTTGCTCCACTTCCAGGCCATGTCTGCCAGCCCTGCAGAACTGCCCTCTAGACAAGGATTAGCCCTGTCCCAGAACCCACCTGAAGTGATGAAAAGGGTAAATTGCAACATGGCAGAAGAGCAATGCAGAATCCCAAAGGGCTCTTCCTGGCAGACACTCAGGTTGTCCATGTGATAGCTTGGTGGATATATTTATGATGCCTTCAGAGAGGTAATACAGGTCAGGAATTTTCCAGATGCTGGTCAGCAGGTGCAGTAAATGGAGCATCCTGGTGACTGATGTGTTTATTGAGCTGGATCTGCAAGGCGTCACTGCACGGGTGGTGACATGCTGCCTGTTCCACGCTGTAATCCTGGAATGGAGTGAGTGGGATTGCAGAGGGCTCAGCTCACCTCCCAGGATCCCGGGGACTGGGGCATGGGGCCAGTTCCTGCTGCCTTCTCCATTCTCTTCAGGGGACACCATAGAAAAGAGGGACCCCACTCCTCGTACGTGTGGGGTGATACAGCCAGAGGAGGAGACTGAGGCACAGTAAGTTTGCCACTCTCTGCCAAACCCTGGTGATGAACTGTGGTCAGGTGTCTGACATTCCCAGGAGTTTAGCAGCGCCCTAGACTGGTGCTCCCAACGGGACATTGGTCTGCACACCCTTAAATGCAGAGTAGCCCATTCTGTTCCTGCTCTTCTTGAGTCACTTGGCTTGTAAAACCAGGGACAAATCCTGCTTCCTCTTTGGCTTGTCTACACCAGACATCAAGATCAGACACAGAGACACCACCACAGCCACCTGGCATCCGGGGCTGAGGCTTTACCACTGCGGGAGAGCTGATGGAAAGGGAGAGTGCTTTGGAAAATGTTTTCTATCCTAACCACCCCCTATCCTGAACTGCACCTGATGCCCGACCCCTCAGTGTATAGCAGTGCCAGCTGCTGCCCTGCTGCCCCCAGGGCCAGTGCTGACTGTGCCAGGGTGGCATCTGGGCAAGGTTCATTCTCCGGCTTGTTTGCCTTGAAGAGCTCTCCAAACCACAGAGATCCTTGCTTCAATGGGTTGTAATTATACACTGGAGCTGTTAAATTGCTTTAATATTTGATTGAAATAATGCATGATTGCCTTGAAACTCAATTATATTTGCCTATTTACAAGTACGTTGAAAAAAGCAGCATTGGAGGTGGTGTAAGCATGCCTGGGGTTTAACTCTGGGCTGCCATCTGGGAATTGTAATTTGAATTTAGTTGCTATTTTTGTTTCTCTTGCAATGTAGCTGAGGTTTCCATGCTCATTCTGACAGTCATTAGATCCATGCAGTGTATATGGAACAGAAACCGGAGCACCTGTAACCATGGTGGGAGGCCTCGGGGCTGCCTGCTGGCTCTGAGCATCAAATTAAAATCCAGTTACTTAAATTTGGTGAAGTCCTAATGGGACTTTCTCCCCTCCTTGTGTCCGAAGTCCCCTTTATGCCCTTCCAGGGGCAGGTTTGTGCTTGTCTATCCTTGATTCCCAGTCAAGGTGGGAGCTCCATGTCATGACTCATGTCCTGGGACATGCTAGCTTGGGCTGTGGACTGACCACCTAAGAGAAGTGCTCCAGGAGAGCTGGAGTCTGCATGGAAACAGCCCTGGAAACTGCAGGAACCCAACAGTAATTCATAACATCCCTCCCTCACTGTTATTAGGATTTCGCAACCTGCATGTGGATGACCAGATGTCAATAATCCAGTACTCTTGGATGGGCCTGATGGTGTTTGCTATGGGGTGGAGATCCTTCACCAACGTCAATTCCAGGATGCTTTACTTTGCTCCAGACCTGGTCTTCAATGAGTAAGTGTGAAACAACAACAGCCTAATGCTGGGCATTGGGTCAGCCCAGGTGGAAAACTACACTTAGAGGAGTTACACTGAGCTGCCCAGCCCAGCCCAGCCCAGCCCAGCCCGGCCGTGCCCAGCCTGCTCCCCACTGCCACCACCCATGGTGACCTCCAGGAGCAGTGAGGGCACTGTGATGCCTCTCCGGGTCCTTCTACCCACTTCCTCAGCCTTGCTGTGGGCTGACACCCACTGGGGCAGCAGCAGCAGCTGGTGTGGGGTAAGGGGCTGCTCCATTTCTGCCTTTCTGCTACGGGGTTTGAATTCCAGCTCTGTTGGGCAGCTGGGGTGAGCAGAGATAGAGACAAAATGTACTGTAAGGTCCTGGTGGGCTCTCCTTGATGTACCATCAGCTTAGAGCTGGGGAGGGTTTGCTGGCACTCACATAGGAGAGCCTGAACCCAATAACCAAGCACAGCAGCAGGCAAAGCCCCACCTGCCTGGGAGCTCCAACCGGGCCTCATGTCCCTCACTGCTGGGTCAGGGAGCATCCCCCCATCACACAGGTGCACTTTGGGCTCTGTGCCATCTGCACCCGTCTCACCCTGCCAGGTACCGCATGCACAAATCCAGGATGTACAGCCAGTGCATCAGGATGCGGCACCTCTCCCAGGAATTTGGGTGGCTTCAGATCACACCCCAGGAGTTCCTCTGTATGAAGGCTCTCCTCTTCTTCAGTATTAGTAAGTATCCACACCCTTCCCTCCACAGAGCTCCAGCACCTGCTGCTGCACTGCCCTTGAGGCATCTGGTGCTTTCCCTGTGCCTGGACTTTCACTTCCCAGGAGGAGGCTGGGGATGGCCCCTGCTTCAGCCTTCCTCCTGCTCTCCTGTTGTTGCCACTCTCTGGGTTCCTCTCACTGTGTCCTTCCCATCCCACCCAGTTCCAGTGGATGGCCTGAAGAACCAGAAGCTCTTCGATGAGCTCCGCATGAATTACATTAAGGAACTTGACCGTATCATTGCCTGCAAGAGGAAGAACCCCACCTCCTGCTCCCGGAGGTTTTACCAGCTCACCAAGGTCCTGGACTCGGTGCATCCGGTAAGAGAGGACGGGGAAACGTCCATTATACACATAATGTCCATCTAAATGCATAAGAAACAATATAAAAAAGAAACTTTTCACAGTGAGAATGATCATTCCCTGGAGCAACCTCCCCATCATGGGACGAGTTCAGATGCAGTTGGAGAGAGCACTGGATAGTCTCATCCAGGCTCCCTTTCCCAGGGAAGGTGGGACTTCTGTCGTGTGTCTTCCCAGAGAAAGCACTGCCCAGGTACTTGTTTAACCAGCTCTCTTTCTTTCCCAGATTGCCAAGGACCTGCATCAGTTTACATTTGATCTCCTAATCAAGGCACACATGGTGAGCGTGGACTACCCGGAAATGATGGCCGAGATCATCTCTGTGCAGGTTCCCAAGATCCTGTCTGGAAAAGTCAAACCTATCTACTTCCACGCACAGTGATCTTTCAGAGGGCCCCCCGTTCTGCCACCCCCATTCCAGCCATCTCCTGCCTGATACTTCTGCACTACTGTCCTGCAGTGCCTTGGGGAATCCCTCTGCGGCGGTGGCCAAGGGGACGGGCAGTGACAGACCTGCTGGGATTCCTGACATTACTATTTTCCTGAGGTACCTCTGAACTGAACCCCTGGCGCCGGCCTCTGCATGGCTCCAGCTGCTGACGGTGCTGGACAGGGACTGGTGGGGGCAGCGGCACCACGTCTGAGTATTCTCTGTTTGTCACTGTGACTCCAGTGGCCCAGGGCCACGGGACAAAGGAGAAGTGCCAGCAGCTGGTGGGCTTGGGGTGATTTTTATAAAAAGAACACAACACAAAGCAGGTTGCAGCTCCGCATTTAGGTGTGGCTTATGTTGCCGGCCTTCTTCCGGATGTTTTGTTTGCATTGTGGTGCTGGGAAGCAGATAAGTTCAAACATTGCAGAAGAGAAGCAGAGCAGGGCTGGGGGACAAGGCAGATTTGTGGCTGAGGAGTTCATGGGCTCTGCAGCCACTGTGGGATCTGCTCCGGTCAGCTCGGCCCTGAGACCTGCCTGTGCTGCCGAGACACGAGTGATGGAGGGGACAGGCTGCAGCAGAAGGCCTGCCAAGGAAGATCACCTTGGAAATCCCCCAGCGATGGCTGGCTCCTGTGCTCCACCTGGGATGTTTTTCCTATGGCCTGTCCAGCTGGGTCTTGGTCTGCCCTGCAGACCCCCGGGTGCTCAGCAGTCACATTCCTGTCCTCGCCAGCTGCTGCTCCCTGACAAAGCTGAACCCACCTCTGAAAGTGCCTGATGCCCTCGGACCTCACACCTGCCTGGCTCCCCTGGGCACCTGCAGCCCCTGGCCTGCACCTGCAGCCCCTGCCCCCATACCTGCTCTGCTCCTGTCGTAGCTCTGCAGACCTGGGATTCCATCTATGCTCTTTCCCTTAATTTGTCCCAAATATTTTGTCCCAACTATTTTTTCCAATGCCAGCAGATGAGTGTTCTGGAGCCAAGACCAAGGCCAGGGTCTGCAGGACCTGTGGGACCATGGGACTCCTCTGTGAATCCTGTCCATGGGGAAGTGGCTGTGGGAACTGGCTGGCAGAACGTGCCACCACAGCGCTTTGGGGTGCTGCAAGGGAGGCACCAAGAGACCCCCTGCTCTTGGAAGCAGCACACACAGCTCCTACTGATGGCAGCGGCTGATTGCAGCCCAGGAGGACACCATTGTGCACTCACTGTCCCATGTGCATGGTCCTGTATGCACCACACCACCCCCACACCATCCCTGACACACCACCCCACACACCATCCCATGAGCACTGCCCCACACACCCAGCCTGCCCCCAGCACACACACAGCAGCCAAGCCTACGTGACCTGTGGTGTTTTAGTTCCCCTCTTCCTGCACATCCTGAGTACATCAAAACCACCTGCTCAGACCCAGACAGGCTGTCAGTGGCCGCACACACGCAGGCTGGTGCCAGGGTCACATATCCCATCGTGGGCTGTGACATGGTCTGGCATTACCAACCCAGACATCTACAAGGGATCCTTGTGCTGGGACAGACAAACAGCAAACTCTGCACCCTCCCAGGGCAG
Organism: Promerops cafer; assembly: GCA_013398275.1. Taxonomy (NCBI): domain Eukaryota; kingdom Metazoa; phylum Chordata; class Aves; order Passeriformes; family Nectariniidae; genus Promerops; species Promerops cafer. The sequence goes on from VZSE01000060.1 coordinate 216,382, forward strand.
TGAGCACACCCAGAGCCCTGTGCCTACCTGGAGCCCTGATCCCACCCAGAGCCCTGTGCCCACCCTGTGCCCAGCTCTCCAGAAAATGCCATCATGGTGCAGCTGCTCCTTTACATACTTGGAGTAAAACAAACAATTTCCCTGATACTTTCCAACCTTTTGATGGGATTTTCGTTATAAGAAGGAGTGGGGGAAAAGCCTCTGTTGAAGGGGAGGATCTTTCTTTGCAATGGTTTTCCTTCCTCTGCTAGGTGTGCCTCTGATCCCGCTCCTCCTCCTGAGATCCTCTCACGTAGGCAGCAACAGAATCCATAGATGAAATTCCTGGCTGGCAGCCAGCAGGTTGCTGCTCTCAGAGGCTGCCCCATGCCAGGGGGCTGCTGGCATTTTCAGTGCTGGTGTGAGCTACAGTATTTGCAAATGAACTGGTAAAAAATTCCAGCTGGAGCATCCCTGTCTTCTGGAAATTTCCCTGGCTCTTCACAGCAGAGCTCAGTGAGCAGATGAGTGGTGATTCCAAGTCCCTGTTATCAGCTTAGGATGGCTCCAAGCAATCTGGAGAGCTTTGTGCTTCACACAGGCTCTTGTCAGTGAAGGTTTTGTTGGTTAATGAGTGTGGCAGTGTCCTGCTGGGTGTTCATCTGCTGGGGGACTGGAAAGAGGCCAAACCTAACAGGGATTTGCCCACCCTGCTTTGCTGGTGGGAGCACCATGTGCATGAGAAGTGGGAGAGCAGGGAAGGGATACTGCCCGTGGATCACCTGCCCCGTGGGTGTCACCCGGTGGGAAGCTGCTCTGGACCGTGAGTGCTGGGCGGGGCAGGAGCTCACGGGGAGCACCCCCAGCCCAGGACAGAGGGGCAGTCAGGGCCATTGAGGTCATGTTCTCTGTCTCTTCAGTATCACTGTAAACTTCTGCAACTTGTTCATTCAGAAGTTGGGTTTCTACGCTATAATTACCAGGAAATGTGGGAGCCAGGACTTGCAGCACCTGTGTGTGTATTTGCTGGGGGAATTAATGCTGTTTCCGTGTGGATTTTCATGAGCTGTTGCAGGAACTGGGGAAGAAGAGGCTTTAAGAAATACCAAAGTCCAACTCCTACCATTTATCTTTATGCTTTTTGTTTTCTTCTGTGTTTTCTTGTCTACTTTTGCTTCAATAAAGCAAGGAGAATTTCACTGTGTTCACAGTCCCAAAGAAGCTGTCCCTGAGGCTCTCCTCAGGCTGGCTGAGCCCTGGAGTGGGGACCCCTGGGTGTCACAGCTGAGAGCCAACCATCTCCGTGTTCCCTGTGGATTCCCTGACTCTGCTCTGGCTCATCTCAGAGGTGTGGGGGGTTCTGAGCTGGCTCAGTCTGGGTCAAGACTCAGTCGTTTGTTTGTTTGTTTCCATCAGCTCCTGCCCAAGGCAGCAGATGGAGGACAAGGGATACAGATGTTGGCATCTCCCTGGGAGCAATGTTTGGCAATGTCTGCATGGATGGGCACCATTCCATAACAGAGGGTGTGGGATAAAGGATGCTGCCTTTAGTGAGGGCAGGAGGGATGCTTCCTCAGCCCTGTGTCACGCCAGAAGCAGTGAGACAGATCAAATGGTGCAATGGCATGCAGCATTCCCAGGGCAGGGATCACCAACCTGTGCCCACCTGGGCCTGACAGGCTCCTGCCAGCACCCCTGCCTCAGCAGGAGCAGGAGCCAGGACAGCAGCTCTGTGCTTGGAGAGGCTGTGGTTGAGTCTGGAGAACTGGCAGCATCCACATGCCACTGCCATAATGTCCAAGAGGCCCTTTGTGCTTGGCTCAGGGAACAGGGTGCTCGGTGAGGGAGGTGAAGCTGGGGCAGGGCTGTCCCTGCGGTACCACTCCTTGCTCTGGGCCGTGGGATTGTCACTGTGGTCTGTAGGGAATGCTGAGGGGTACCTGAGGTGTCACCTGCAGCCCAGCCAGCCCGAGAGCTGCTGCCCTCAGTCACCTCCCACCACCGGCCAGCCCTGCAGCCCCCGTGATGTCCCTCCCCTTGCTGAGCTCTTGCCCTGGATGTTTCAGTAACATAATGTATGCTAAAATTATCTATCTCTATATAAAATAAAGGCATGGCCCATTTTCTATTGCTAAAGATATCTGTTTAGTGACGTGCTCTAAGAGTCCTCTCTGGTTGGACACTGAGGTACTGCTCTGCAGGAGATGAGTCAGAACGTGCCAGTTTAATAGAGACTTTAAATTATTTTTCTGGCTGGGTGCTGCTCAGTTTGCAAAGGTCCCCCCTTTTGTGGCATGCACAGAGCACACGCTGGCATGGGCTGGGGTGGGTATCAGCTTCTGCAGCCTTCCTGTGTCTTCTTGAGGTTAGACAGGGACAGTGTTTGCATCTGGGGAGCAACAGAGTGTCCCTTGCTTCTTCCCTCTTTGACTTGTACGAAGTGTCCTCACACATTTGGGCAGAATGCTGGGATTAGAGTGTCTGTGTTCTGCCTGTTTGCAGGCCCAGGGCTGGCTGTGGGCACTGCGGATGGCCGTGGGCGGGCAGGGTGTCCTGGCCCCTTCAGGTGGGTCAGAGCCTCCCCTGCCCACTGGCACCTGCTCCCTGCGCTCATTCCCTTCAGCAGCAGAGGGATGCTGTGCTTGTGACTCAGAGAGTAAATCTCTGCACCCACATAGACCCTTAGCAAGTGGATAAAAGCCGCTCTCTGTGCCGGATATTTGGTGTTCTGTGGCAATTTTATGCTGTTTCTCTTTGTTAACATGTCTCTGTAATAATAAGAGTTCTCTATTTGATATATTTTACTTTCTTTGTAATAAGCCAAAAAGCTCATTGCTGGTGCCTTTTTGCCTGGGGGGGCCTCCCAGCCAACAGCTCTGTTCCTGGGGGTAACAAAGGCCGGTGTCTGCAGTTGCTCCTTCCACCAGGGCTGGGGGAAGGAGAGAAGCCAATGCCACAGCATTGCCAGAAGAAAAAGAGCCAGCAGCCTTGGAATGGCAGAGAGACTTCAGGGTATGATGCTGGTTCTTTCCTGGGGCCTGGCTCCAAGGTGAGGGCTGAGCATGATACTTGGGACGCCTTGGCCCTGTTTCAGTGGGACTGTGACCGAAACCCCACAAACTGCATGATGCAGGTGCAGCACACACAGCCTGGTCTGGCCCGGTTTGGAATCGCTCTGCTTTGCCCAAATTACAGCGTTACTTGAGGGTAAACTATCCCAGAGAAGGAATTAGGTGGATTGCTGACACAGCTGTTTTTTGTTTGTTTGTTTGTTTGTTTGTTTGTTTGTTTGTTTGTTTGTTTGTTTGTTTGTTTTAATGGGAACTGAATGCTTTGGATCAGGAAGAGAGAGCTCCAGAGTGTTCTGGTACCATGGGGGCTGGACTGTGGTGACAGATGCTGCTGGGGCCAGTGGGGTGCATTGCAGGATGCTCCAGGGACAGCTGCAACTCACAAGTCCCCATGTGGGACTGAAGGACGTTTATTTGTGTAACCAAAGAGAGGGGCCTGCCTGGCACCCAGGTAAAGAAACCAATGACACTGCGCTAGGGGTAAATGAAAATTCTCATTTCTCTTTCAGCCATGCCTGGGGCCCACGCAAACCCCCAGTCATGCCACAGGGTGGCCCCTTATGCTTGGTGTTCAGTTCTTTTTGTAATCTGAAAATTTGCTGTTGTTCTGAGTCCAATAAATACAGAATCTGGTTTGCTGGAGCTCTACCCTCTGCCTGCATTTGGCTTTTGTGTCAGTTTTGTGCATGAAATTGCTGTGGGTGTGATGGCTGCCAGCAAGCAAAGGCACTGGGAATCAGTGGGTCATTTGCCAGTAGATGAGGCTGTACATTGGATCATTGTAGGCTTTCTTTCACAGTCAGATTTCACTATTAATCACATCTGAACTCATAATTCAATTACAGATCAATTGGCTAATCCTTTCATATATTCCTCTTTGGGTCTTTTAAATTGAATTTCAGTTGATTAATGTATTTCTCAAAGCAAGGAGCTAATAAAGGCCAGTGTCCTCCTGCTCTTGTCATTGTTTTTGGTATCTTTATGAACAGTTGTAAATCCATTCTTCTGGAACATCTTTATAAAATTGACCTATGCTCTCCAAGTAATAAAGAAGACGCTTATCAGCCACTTGTTAATTCAAGGCACAGATGTGAATCCTGCCCAGGGCCAAGATTTGATTCACTGAGACAAAGCAAAGAGCTTGGGGGAAAAAAAAAACCTCATAGGGCCACAAATAGCTGGCAATGCCTGGTGTGTAATTGCACAGCAGCAGTCCACACACCGTGCCCCATGAGCTGAAGAACAGTGTGCCAAGAGAACAAAAACCCTGGCGTTTGTCATCCGCAAGGAACCTGATCCCATCCCTTGCTCTGAGTCACAGTGAAAAATTAATGTGTTATTTTCAAAATTCACCCTTAATGGACACTGAGCAGGCCTCAGCTCCTCAAGGCTGGTGTGGCATATTGGGTACCTTGCCAGCATGTCAGCCCCTGTGTCACCTGCCAAATGGCCACTTGGACACCAATGTCCACAGGGACATTCAGGAACTAAGCGCCTCATGGGATGATGGACTTGGTCCCTCAGTGGCTACACATCCTGGGCTTACACTGGCCTCAGTCTCTGATGGCCCAGAACTCGTGTGGCTTGAACAGCGTCTGTGGGAGGACAGTGAGGCCACCGGTGGGGGGCTGCTGGGTCAGAACTAGCTGAAGGACAAACTCACCTCACTCAACTCCTTTTGCCCCATTGTGCTCCAGCCACCTCTGCTGCACATCCTGCATCCCACATCCTACACCCTGCATCCCCCCCACACACAGCTCAGCAGGACCTACAGGTCACAGGGAAGCTGCTGACCTCCCTGACTGTTCCTAACTGCTGTAGCTGTGGGGCCTGGCAGCACGGTGACAGCCACCATGCCAGCACTGGGGACGAGCCACATGCCAACAGGCTCCAGAGCTGCCCTTAGAGATGTCTTGGCTCCCGGGCAGAATGGCACACCAAACTCACAGGAAAAAGCCCAGTTACCATGAAGGAGAAGTCAAATGAAAACATGGAAACATCATGAAAACCCCAAAATGGCCCCATGCTTAAGGTCATTTATTTGTTCTTGTCCTCATAGTGGAAAGTGGGATATTTTTAAAACCGAAGTTCTGTTTCCTAAAATACTGACGAGTTGTGTCAAATAGCCCTTTCAGCAGTGGTTCCCCTCCCTGGGGGCCTGGGAGCGCCGGCGCTGTGACTCTGCTGTGCTGGCAGCCAGCCCCGTGTGCCTTCCGTGGTGTCAGGGCTGTGCCCGTGCTGCCAGGGCGAGCCAGTGGCAGCCACAGACCTCAGCGGGGTCACGCTGACTCGAGTGCCCTGACACGAGGGACATCAGCCAACGCTGGGGTTTGCTCCTTACCCGAAACTGCTGCTGCCTCCCTCTGCCAGCGGTGGGCAGGCGCCAAGGGGGGGCAAACAGGGCCTGCCTGGCATGCCCCGTGTCCCATCCCAGAGGAGCAGGGTGGGCGCAGTGGCACGGTGTGGTGGCCACCGGGAGAGCCTGTGGGGCCAAGGCACTGAAGGGAGCCGGGGTGTGCAGGACACAGAGTGAGGGAAGGATGGAGCTGTGGGAGGATGGAGCTCATGGGGACTTGCCTCTCTGAGCCTTCATGGGCATGGCAACGTTTTATACAGGATTTCAAGAATCTTCAGAACTTCTGCCTTGTGGGAGCTCTTAGAGACACTGGCAGAGGCTGTTAAAGCACTTCTTAAACTTCTGAAAACACAGAAAATGGAAAACATTATGGCCTTTAGTAGTTCAAAGCATCTCCTGATTGTTTAAGCCAATCACAGGATTTTTTGGAGGCCTGACCTGATTTACAGCCATGTGTATGGGCCAAGAAACCTGCTAAGGGCTGCCAGGAACCCGCCCAGAGCAGGGAGCTGCTCCCAGCTCGGAGCATCCAGATGGGTAATGGTGCAGTGGGATGGGTCAGGGAGAACTACAGAGCTGAAAACTACGGCTCTGATCCTCCAAGGAGTCCCACGTGGGTGGATTCCAGTGCCTTCACGGGTCTCTGTGTAGCACATAAATTTCAGATGTCAGTGCTCCACAAAGTATATTTCAATTCTAAATTTATGTGTCTGCTGCAGAGTCTTTGGCCTCTTCAAATTCTTCCTCTGGGAAGAACTCACTGAGGCTCGGGCTCAAGCTTTGGAACTGCTTATTTTGTTATCTTCTCTCTATAAAAACCTGAAAGGTTTTACTTGTGCTGGAAAATAATTTTCTTGCTCATATTAAATCCAAATGTTTTCTGTAAGAAAGCAAGCCAGGCACCTGTGGGTTGGGAGACAAGGATTGTTGGGGCAGTGCCTCAATGCTCGTTCCAGCTCACTATCACTTCATACAAGACTTAGTGAGGAAAGAAAACAGTTTAGTTCCCCAAACGCCGCTGTTTTGAATGCATCCAGTCCTGGAAAAGTTACAGCCCCACAAGGAAACTTTGAGAGAAACAAGAAGCCAGAAAAACAAGCAGAAAACCCTCCAGCTGCTGCTCCAGGTGCATTGCGTCCATGCCCGCCCCGGGAGCGCTCGGGCTGCTTGGGCCCGGAGCCAGGGCACGGCACAGACCTCTCAGAGCTGGCAAACCTGGCCGGTGCTGCACCAAGAGCCGCGGGCGGGGGCCGGGCCCGCACAAAGTAAGCGCAGGAGGATCCCGAAAACACCGACCAGACCTGAGCAGGGCGTGGGCGGGAACGCTCCCCCTCTCCAGCTGGGGACACGCGCGGCTGTGGGAGCAGCTCGGCTGTGCCGGGGCCCCAGGAGCACCCTCTGGAGCGGTCACCTCCGTCAGGCTTCTCCAGAAATCCGGGCACCAGAGCTGGCTGTGAGATTCCCGTTTCAGAGAGAGAAGCTGCTTTCTCCTGGGAGAGGGCTTGCTGGTAAAAGATAGCAAGAGGCCTGAAAAGCAAACACTGGTGCACAATGTCAGAGTCAAAAGGGGGGGGGAACAGATGTGAGGAGGGGAAAAGAGTGCTGGATAGATGGAAAGAAGCCATCGGTGGTCACAGGAAAACCAGAGCCTCAGTGACCCACGGCACAGGACACTGTTCAGGCACTGCAGCAGTACAGGAATATTCAGCCTTGGCAGGCAGCTTCTCCAGTCAGAAAAATTCAGAAAACCAGTTTTGGGGACTGCAAACCCAGAGTGGGGCTATGGCAGAGCCCAGGGCACTCCCAATCCCATGGACACAGCCCTGTGTGGCCTCCCTGGGACACAGAGCTGGGCCCCCACAGCAGGGCCTGCCTGCACGGGGGCAGCAGTGGGGGCAGCGCTTGGGCCCAGGGTGAAGAGGAACAAAACACACCGAGATGGTTGTTTCACTTCATGGAAACTTTATAAACACTTGCAGTAACCTAAGCTTGTACACATCACAATGGCTCCAGGGCTGATGCTGGGGGGCTGCTGTGCTGCACAGGGCGATCCCGCATTCCCAGCTGTCACTCCTGGGCCACTGGCAGCAGAGACTGTGCTCACAGCAGCAGGGACTGTGCCTCATGGCAGCAGGGATTAGACCCCACAGCAGCAGGGATTGGACCCCACAGGCCCCTGCCAGCACAACCAGCATCCCCCACCACTCCAGCTGCTGGTCCCCAGTGTTCAGCTGCACCCACAGGTGCAGGAAAAAGCAGCACAGGCATACAAGTGACAAAGAACTTTAAAAAGACGCCATGAAATAGTCTGCAAGAAGCTGCCTCTCCCCACTGCTCACACTGTCAGACTGAAACCCAACGACCCTTGGATTCTCCCTACCCATGGAGCCCAGCTCTGTCCTGGGGGTCTGTGCTGGGCAGTGGGCACGAGCAGGAGGAGGAGGTGACAAGCCACTGCTCCCGCAGAATGTCGTCTCCAGAGCCATGCGCATTGGCAGAACCCGAGGAGCTTCCCAAACTGACAGGCTCGAGGGGTCCCCAAACAGCAGCCCACAGCAAGATAGTTGGAAAATGCTGACCTTTTGTGTGGGAGCCACAGGCCCAACACCCCAAAAGGGCCAGGGGTTGATGTACTGCAGGCAGGTGGCCCCATTGCCAGGCTGGTCAGAGCGGCTTGCTCCAGCTTCAGCTCCATCCTACCTGTTCTGAGATCCCTGCTCAGAACCACTGTGCGTTGTCCTTGAGCCCCTGGCGAGGGGCTGCAGCAGGAGGGGCCCAGCACAGCCCCAGCTGCTGCCAGTGCATGTGGCACAGCCTCGACTGCCACAGCACAGGGCTCCTTTGGTCTTAAAGCCACTTTCATGTGCCAGGCCTAAAGGAGGGAGCAGCTGGGGCACTGCTGAAGCCAAGGGAGTGAGAGCACCATGGACATGACACACGTGAGTGCCAGAGTGTGCCATTCAGCAATACGAGACACGAGGTCACACAGAGGCAAAGCGCCAGGAGGTGGGAAGGACCTGCGCCAGGCAGGACACAGCATGCTCGAGGGATGGAGCGCCCGGGAAGCAGCTGTGGGAGTGTTTGGCCACTGTTTTGCAAATGCTCTCAGCACCTAAAGAAAACCATTCAAAAGGGGGAAGTCATCTTTGGGCAGGAGGAGGAAGCGGGAAAGCAGCTCTCTGCCGTGCACAGCCCTGGAGCTGGGCCCCGGTGGCAGCTGGAGCAACAGACAAGCCTCTACTGCTACAGAGGTCCTGGCCAGGGACACCTCCCAGGCCAATGGGCATCATCCACAGGGCCATGGCTGAGGGACAGACTAGGCATCTTGTACTGGAAATCAATAAGCAAGCAAACAAGAAATTGGGCAGTTCTTAAAAAAACAATGGGTTTGATCCACAAACAGCACCTCTGTGCTGGCCACCACAATCACCCAGGATGGAGACTTCTTGGAGGGCCTGTGAGAAGTGATCTGGTGAAAGTGTGGCTCACACGGAAGAGAAGGCTGTGGAGGAAGAGGAGGAACACCTGCTGCCCCCTTCCCCCATCTGCACCCTTGGAGGCTGCTGACCCGAGGGTGCTGCCCAAGAGCTGACCCCGGGCAAGGCTGTGGCCATGGCCCAGGCCAAGCCCCTGACCAAGCCACGTCTGTCAGCGTGGTGTCCCAGGACAGGGACGTCCAGGAGAAGATGAGGAGCCATCCCACAGAGCTGAGCACAGTGGTTCCTCCGTCCCTGCCCAGCCTGCGTCACCATGGGCAGCGTTACCAGGCATGGCTGTCCCACACTGACACTCCCCAAGTGAGGGACACAAACACAAAGGAAGGGGCTTCTCAGGGCAAGGGGGGACTGCAGCTGTTTTGCCCTTGCATCCAAACACAGGGACTCAGCCCTTGTGCTGTCCAAACACCCTTTTCAAGGCGTGTTTCCCAAAAGTGAGCAGGTGAACAGAGGCTCCACTGTCCCTTCCACAGGCGGTCCGTGTCCCCCAGCCCTGCCCATGCTGCCGTCACCTGCGCGGGCACACACGGGAGAGGAGAGGGAGGAGAGGGCAGTGAACAGTTCAACACAGATGTGTGGGCAGGACCTGCTCTCCATCGTGGTCTCCCTCTCCTAATTTCTTGAGCCACTTGTGGCTCGGAAATCATCGTCCAGTAAGATAGCTGCTCTCCAGGGCACTGGGGCTGGCAAGGCTCAGCTCTGACTCCTGGGTCACAAGCACAGAAAGTCTCCTGAGTCCAGCTGGGCTGAGGTGTGCTTACAAAGCCTGGAAAAAGAAAAACAAGCTCCATGTTCTGTGCAGCAGTGCAAATCCGCCAGTAATGGCGGAAACACTGGACTCCCACAACCCCATAAATGCTGACTTTGTGTTACATGTCTGCTTTCAGTTTATTATTCGATTTGTTGTCATGAACACATACCTTTAGCCTCAGCTCTCATCACTTGGGATCCTGCCTTGTGGTGATGAAGAACTGGATAAAAGGAAGCAGAAGAATAGAGAAAAAAATGAGTGCAAGGAGCAAGCTCCAACTCAGCTCCACAAGCTCCTCAAGGCTGGGTAATGGGCAGGGAGAGGTCTGTTTTGCAATAGAACAAATGTTTTCTCTCTCAGTAACAACAGCAGCAGCTCTCAGACTTACCCACAAACCTGCTCTCCCTTGGGCAGAGGTTGGCAGCTTTTCAGAGCAGGAAGCTGAGGCTTATTTGGGCAAATATTATCACAAATGGCACCTGCTGCCACTCAGAGCTGAGGGCTTTGCCCACACTGTGTCCCCATAACCCCCTAGCTCCCTGTCTGCACACCCCCTGCGCTGGGCCAGCCATGCTCTCTCAGCAGCTGCTGGGACCTAACCAGTCCTCATCACCTCACCCATGACCTGATCTTCCCACAAAGCCTGAGTACAACGGGCACTACACCCCGCAGATCCACACACATGGTAACAGGGATCCACAGGGATGTTTCTCACTTGGCAGATTTAACTTATCAAGTCTGTATCTGGACTCACATATGCTTTGTGCTGTTTGTTTAGTTTCAGCATTTTAGCTGAGCCCCATCTGCTGTTGGTGAGTACGAGACAAGGCAGGCCTGGGGCTGGGGCTGTCTGTGCTGGCTCTGCCTCAGAGGGAGCACCCTGTGCTGCAGGGCTGCTGCTCTCCACATGCCACCCTCCCCACGCCAGCCTTACCTGCCTGTTCTTCGGGAAGCTGTCTCAAAGAACTTGGTCCTAGAGGCCACCCTGCAAAGAAGACAGGAGAAGTCTCTCTTCCGATTTGCCCTGGCAGTTTGCTAATGAGATCTGCTCTGTGCCAGGGGAATGAGCTGCAGCACTGGCAGAACTGCAGAGATCACCTTCAATTGACAGTTCTTGTGCCAAGGCATAGCCAGGCTCCCTCTGTGCTCGCTCCACCCTCACACCACCCACCAGTGCTTTGGCTGGGCTCCTCATAGAACCATGGAATCACGGAATCATTTAGGCTGGGAAAGGTCTCCAAGATATGGGGTCTAACCTTTGACCAAACACCACCCCACCAACTAAAACACAGCACCAAGTGCCACATCCAGTCATTATTTCCATGCTCTTGCCTATGTGCATCCATCCCCTTTACAGTCTTTCCTTCAGTGTTTATGTGCTCCCCACCCATGTTCAAGACAGAGGAATTCTCCCAGGCAGTTCTGGCACAGAGCTGACCCTCATGGCACCTTTTGTTTTCTTTAGGTTAATTCCCACTAAAGCCAGCAGGGTTTCTGACTCTCTTAAAATCTGAAAGAAATCTAAGGATGAGATGAAGCTGAACTCCATCCAGTTTCCTTAAGAAGATCCAAGCTGGATCTTGTCCTGCCCCAGAAGGTGTCTCATTTGAGAGGTTTGCTGGGGGCAGGCAACGGGGGGCTCAGCTCCACCAACCCAGGAACAGCAGGGAAGGGGATGGGACAAGGTTCAGCCCTGGGGCTGTGCTTGAGCAGCTCCAAAGCTTCGTGTTTGCCTTTGCTGTGGCACCACTCCCCTCCCTGGCCGTGCTCTCTGCTCAGCTTTCCAAGTGACACTCAAACCTGCACTTGCACCAGTGCCAAGGGGACATCCACAGGCTCCAGCCACTGAGCCCCCACGTGTCCCCACCAGCACCAAGCACCTGCCACAGGCTGCTGGCTTACACAGATGAGGGCATCTCCTCTGCTGTCCCTGCTATCAGATCTGGCCTCTGCTCCAGCTTTGGAGGGATGGGAGTCCGGCATGGTGGATCTGGAGGTCTCACAGGGGGACGCATTATCACAGGCTTATCACCATGGGAACGTGGCTTAGGGACACCGTCACAGTCACCTGCAGGGATGGAGATGACAAACACTGAGCAGGAAGCTCTGCCAGAGGCCAGATATTTATGAAGGGACATTGAACAGGTCTGTGGGTTTAGTTCTGTCCCTCTGCCTCAACACTCTCTCACTGACAGTGGCCAATAGCCAGAATAGAGGGACAGAGTCCAGGGAAGGGAAGTTCCCACACTACCTGCCCCAGAAAAGCCTTCCTGGCACTGGGAACAGGGGCTGGAGCTGGACCTACAAGGACAAACCCAATGTTGTTGCTGACTGTGAAGCTGATACTTCCTGGGAATGACAAGTGTTCTTAACCAAACCCTGTGCAGCGCTGCTCTGTGAAAGGGAGAGGAACACCACAAACTGGTGATTCCTGCAGCTGAGCTTTCATCCTGGACAGTGACACTACCTGTCCTCTCCTCAGCTGCTTTTCTTCCCAAAGATCCAGCCACCCTTGCTATTCACTTAACCCTTTGAAGTCTTTAAGTCAACAAGACTTTACCCGTGCCCATGCCTTAGCCTGTTCTGGTCTCCCAGCCACTCCTGCTGAACTAGATCGAGAGGACTCAAGGGGAGAAGCCCACCACCTGGCCCAGGGAGGGCTGACTCGGGCACCTCGGGCTTTGCCTGGGAGCAGAGCACTCCTGCCTGGCTCTGGCCATGCCCCGGTGCACACTCACCCTCTCTGACACCGGTGCCCGGCCGGGGCGCCGGTCTCCTGGCCTGCAGCGTGGCGGTCTTCAGGCCAGGGCTGGTCACCACCCCGTTGGCCGCCCTGCCAGCCGGCTTCGCCCCTCCATCCTGCAGCCTGTTCCCCAGCTTCCCCAGGTCGGGCTCAGCGCGCGGCTGGGGCCGGCTCTCAGCGGGGGGACGCCCCGGCTCGTCCCCCCCGGGCCGGGGCGCGGGCAGGCGGCTGCGGTGCAGGGGCTTGGGGGCCTCCACGCCGCCACCGTTGGGGGTCTGGCCGAGCCGCTCTGCTGCGGGCACAAGAGGGCAGAGAGCCGTGGGGTTAGTTGTGTACCGCACCCGATGGGCCTCCAAAAGCCACTCACCCCACCCCTCTTGCTGTGCTACAGACCCAGGAGCAGGAGCTCTGCTATGAGCCCGACTGCTCCCTGCAGCCTCGGGCAGTCCAAGGTGAGAACGCTTCTGCTCCCAGGTCGGGGAAGCATGGAAATGCAAGGCCAGCCCCAACTCCATTAGCAGTCTGGGAATGTCATGGAAATGCAAGGCCAGCCCCAACTCCATTAGCAGTCTGGGCGTTTTAAAGAGCAATGTGAATCAATCATGTTTTGCCAGTGTCACAAAGTGCACTGTATACCTACACATCATCAGAGCTCTGAAAACTAATGAAAAAAGAGACTTTCCATCCCTTTGGANCCAGGTCGGGGAAGCATGGAAATGCAAGGCCAGCCCCAACTCCATTAGCAGTCTGGGCGTTTTAAAGAGCAATGTGAATCAATCATGTTTTGCCAGTGTCACAAAGTGCACTGTATACCTACACATCATCAGAGCTCTGAAAACTAATGAAAAAAGAGACTTTCCATCCCTTTGGTAACTGTGGAATCAGGGCACAGCCTGCAGTGACAACTAGAGCAAATCAGGTGCAGAAACATGATTTTAAGCTGATGTGCCCTTTGCTGTTAACCCAGCTGACCGTAAGGAAATGCTGAAGCCCTTATCATAATGTCAGAGTAGAACTTGGTCTAGAAAATACCTTCACTGCGTCCTGAAAAAGTTCTTTGGAGTTCTTGCTCTGGATGTGGAACTGCCAGCAACTGAGCCAGCTTGAGACCTCCTTGGGCCTCCTGCAGCACAGCCCTCCCTGGCTACCATCCCACCAACACTCTGCACTTTTTTTGCTTCTGATGCCACAAAACCTCTCCTCTGGGTCTCTCCTGTGCCAAGAACGAGCCTTAGTTTAGCTAATGGAGAATGTAGCAGGTAGAAGAAAAACCCAAATCCCAAAGTTGACTTATGACATGATGCAACCAATGCATGAGTGGTTTTGGCTTTCCTTTCTCTCTGAGCAGCCCTCACTGCCTGCCACGTCCAGGACCCAGGAAGTGCAGCCCTGCTGCTGTTACCTCCATTGCTCCTGGAAAGGTGTTACAGGAAGCAGGAGGGGTGAGAAGCAGGTAAGGCATCAGGGAACCACTGGACTGACCTCCGCTCTCCTCCACAGAGGCGTTGAAGAAGACAGGTCTTTCCCTCAGGGGACGCTTGGAGATGGTGATGGGTTTGTGCCGCCGGGCAGCCACCCTGGGGGGGGGCACCGGGGGGGCTGTGGTGTCTTCTGGGGGGCCAGAGTAGATCTGTAAAGGGAGACATGTTCAGGTGACCCGACACAAAGGGGCCGCTGCCCCACCTCCCACTGCAGGTGCCCCTGCCCATCACCTCAGAGGGTGATGGTGGCCACCAGTGACACCATCCCCACCACGACACCGTCCCCACCACTGACACCATCCCCACCATGACACCGTCCCCACCATGACACCGTCCCCACCACTGACACCATCCCCACCATGACACTGTCCCTACGGCTCAGCAGGAAAAGCACAAACACAGGCAATTTGTAGAAGGAAATTCCCCTGGAGCAGATGAGGGCAGCTTTGAAGCTTTGGAGCTGACAGCTCCTGACCAACATCAAGGTTCCCATCATCACAGAGATGCAATCCCCAAACCAACCCTGCATTGTTTCAGATCTAACACTAAACCCCTTCAGCTCTTGGCTTACAGTGACACGTTTGGCACCAGGCAATTACCTGGGATGAAATACTGGCATAAAAACAATGCTACTGGGAAGTTTTATCTCCTTTTCTCACTGGTCATGTGGCACCTATTTGGTTGGGATTAACTGAGAGGTTCTCATTTATGTCAGGGCTTTTTTTAAGAGCTGAAAAAGAAATACATCTGAAGAACTGAAACACCCTATCAAGGCCCAAAGCAGCGGCTCCTGTGTTCTTCCCAGGGATGTTAACTGAAGTTTTATCAGGCTTTAAGGCCTGAGTTACTATGGAGAGGTGGCCTGAGCTGTTGAGCCCAGAGGCTGCACTGCCTGTCCCGGGAGATGTGGAGCTGGTCCCTTCCTGGCTCCAGCCCAGAGGAGGAGAGCTGTGCCAGCCCCACTGGCATGCTGGGTCACCACACCCTTGGGCCACACTTCGATATGGAAAAACAGCTTAATTGCATCACCCAGAAAAAATCTTAACATGAAGAAATGTAACATTTTGCTTTAAGTGCCTCATTTTGGTAATTCAAACCAAATTCAAATATTCCTTCTTCTCTGGGCCAAAGAGCAGGGCTAGGAGACCAAGAAGGGGGATGGGAGAGGAAAACATGTCCCTAGTTTAAACTCCTTGGTCCCAAGCGTGTGCCTGGGGAGGGCGGGCAGTGGCAGACAGCTCCCCACACCCCACGGTCAGGCTGCTCTGGCCCAGCCTGGGCTGGCTTTGGATAAATCCATGTGCTGGGATCAGGCTTTGCTCCTGACAGCCTGGCCCAATCTGCACAAGGAGGGGAGGAACAACACAGAATCACAGCATGGTTCAGGCTGGAAGGGCCCACAGTGGTCGATTTGGTCCATCTTCCCTGCTCAAGCAGGGTTTTCCTAAAGCAAATGGCACAGGATTGTGTCCAGACAGTTCTGCAATATCTCCAGTGAGGGAAGATCACACACCCACTCTGGGAAAAAGCCCCCACACTCAGGGTTTGGTGACACAGGGCGGGTGCTGCCTCACTGCCTGCTGGGCTCTGCCCTGGGCAGGGGCAAGACATGTTCCCTGCTCCAAAACACAAGGTCTGAAGTACTCTCTTGCTGTGACATAGCAGCACATGAATTAAAAGCAGCAGCTCATGTATTATTAAAACAGCAAAGGATTCCCTGTAGGAGGGAAATTTTTTGGAAATATCAACCTTATCCCTATATCCCGAGCAGAATCCAATCCTGCTTTTAAAAGAAACATTAAGCTCCCCATGGACACTTATACAGGTACCAAAGAATACTGTTTTCAACACCTGAAACCCAAGTAAACCAACCACAAATGACTGTTTAAGAGGTGGGTGCAGGCTCTGATTTACTTCTAATTGAAAATCAAGTTAAATAACCTAAAGGTACCAAGATATTGACAGACCTTCACCTTAAGGAGGTTTGTACAGGGAAGAAGGTGTTTCCAGAACAATCAACCCATTTAATTTAACCACAGCATTGAAACATGAGCTGTGGAAACAGCAATTATCCACAAACACTTCATGAATAGTTACTTTGTCCTCAGAGTCTTCAGATTGCACCATATAACCCACATCCTCTCTTCCTCCAAAACTCATCTGAGCTGTTTGCTCATGTGTGAGCTGAAGACACTCTCAGCTCCAATGCCGTATTTATAAACTCAATCCAATAAATGTGACTAACTTAACCTTATTGCTGGAGAAATTAAAAGCAAGCAAAAGGACATCTGGCTTAATTAAAGCTGTCGTCCCAGCTCTCAGAGGTGGCAGGGTGTGTTGATTCAGACTGTGCTGCAGGCTGTAAGGAGGGGAGCACAGAGCCTCAACTCTGGAGTGAGCGTGTGAGATCCCAGACAAAATCCAGTCCCTGTTTTTCTGTGGGAACTTATTACAAGTGTTCACAGAGACCTACAAAGGAATTGGCTGGTGTTTCCATGAGTTTCTGCTGTGGGTACTCAGCAGCCTCTCTGAGCTCTTTCATCCTGTCTCAATCCTTGGCATCACAGCCGACTCCCACCCCCTCATCTGGTCCCACATCCCCATGTGGTCCCCACCTGGTTGCTCTGGCTCCACATCCTTGTTGCAAGACCCTTGCTGTTCCAGCTTTGGCTGCCTCTTCCCTTTCCAGAGGGAGCTTTGCCCCTGCCCATGTGCTGCCCTGCATGCTGGGAGCTGCCCCAGCCCCCTCACAACAAACAGCATCCCTGAATGAAGGGCTCCACGCACTTCCTGCTTCTAAGGCATGACAGAGGTTCGGACAGTGTACCCTGCTGTGAAAAGCTGGAGGACCAAACTCACTCCTTGGAACCCAGGGCTGCTACCAGGGCAGTAATCTGCTCCCTGCTCGGGATCTGCTGCTCTGGGTGCAAACGTTACTCCAGCTTTGAGTATTAACACCCAGCTCTTGTCATCCCCCAGCCACCTGACACCCCTGCGCCGGTGTCAGGTATCGCCGAGAGCAAGTGCAAGCACAGACACAGTGGAATATTCTGCTTTCCAAAGACAGAGCTCCACATGACAAAGCTGCTGTCTGCACGTGCATCTTCAGCACCACCCCAGCAACCAGACCCTGGGTGGGCACATGGGCGATGCTCAGGCTGAAATATGAAATACCCAGTGCAGATCCATGGAAGCCAGATGAGACTGGGGGCTCTCCAGGGCTCTCAGTCCCATGAGAGCATGGCCCAGGGCCACAGGCACCAGCCTCAGCTCCTCCGACCACTCCACCCCAGGCAACAGCTCCCTCAGACTCCCCCTCAGTCCAGGGAGCACCTCCCTCAGACTCCCCATACCATCTCCACACCGTCCCTGTATCTGTATCTGAAGGCAACCACAGCTGAATTACTCCCATCAACCATTCAACACTTGTCTGCTCTAGGTTTTTTCCACTGATTTAACAGTTATGCAGTGTCTCATATTGGACTGTGCCCATTAAAACCAATTCTCCTCTGGCCTAGCTCCTGTCTAGCAAAGGAAGGAGTGAAGCCCTGCAATGTCCAGTCATACAATAGGGTTTTTTTCAATAAAGCTTCCCCCTATTTAAAAAGGCAAAAATTCCCAGACTCGCTGTTTCCTCTGGGACCCGGTAACAGCAACATTGAGGAACACACCTGCTACTCTTTGCTTCCTCCTGAAGCCTTTCAGAGCAGCGTGTTACATAAAGCCAGCCCAAGGAGACTCCAGAAGGAGCCGGAGCTGCCGTGTTGCCACAGCAACAGTCTGCAGGAGCCGGCTGGAGCAGCCGGAGCTGCTCCGGGGCTGCCCCGTACCTTCCCAAAGTGCTCTATCAGGATCTCGACCACGATGTTTTGGAACTTGATGTTCATCATCGCTGCCACAGTGTCCTCCTGTGCTCGCATGAGGGTGGGCCCGAAGATCACCCCCATGTTGGAGGGTGACATCAGATTCTCCCGGCTGTGCTCACAGACGCTGCAGAGAGCAAGGGAAGGAGGAAGAGAGTTTGGTTTGTTTGTTTTTTTTCCAAACAGATCTTATTCCAAGAAAAAAAAAAACCCAGCCAAAAATCCAAAACTAGGATACACTAAGAATCAGTCACTCAGTTTTCTTCATTGTGTTTCAGAATTTGTTTCCCAGCAGTGACAAACATGGCTCTAGCTCTGACACACACATTTGGCTCAGACAGATGCTGGAGAGAGCAACATGCTGACAGCATCGTTATTTGATCTCGTCCCACTCCCAGCTCCTCTTTAACTCTGCAATCAAAAGTTATCTGCACAACATATGCACAAAAGGAATAATTTAAATCCTATATCCTTTTTATCCAGAACTGACTTCTGGCTTTAATTTTCCCTCCCTCTGAAGGAAGAGAACTGAATATAGGGAGCATACCTTGGTGGTTTTCAATAAATTTCTGAGGTGTGACAATTTACAGCCCCTGCTCTCAGAGTATTTTCATTTTTAAATAATTTCCTGCTCTGTGCATGTCTGAAAGGGGATGGAAGGAGAACCAGAAAGAGAAGCATCACTTAATGCAGAGGGCAGCAAGGACAGTCACCCCCTTTGTGCAATCCATGTGGAAATTCCCAAGGGGACTACGGTGGGGAAAATTTTGCAAACCTGACCTCCCAAAAAGGCTTGTTCTGCTGATTCCATTATTCCTCTTTATTTGGTTTTAGAGGAAAACATCTGCTTACTTGACGAGGTGCTGGATGAGGAGTTCTAACATCTCCCTGTTCTTGTCAGGCAGCTTATAGACCAGTGCATGAATGGCTCCCAGCCTGTAATCCAGGTTCTCGGACTCTGGAAAGCAGGAACACAAAGAAGAATTTGTACCCAACACTTTCAAACTAAATACACTGGGGAAATATAAAGCCAAAGGAAACCTATGGAAGCTGTTCCCTGTGCAGGATGGGAGTAAAAGGGAGCAGAGGGAAGTGAGATTTCACAGCAACAGGGTGAACACTGTGAGAAACTGTATGAAGTGGAAAGAGGAAGAAACGGAGCTTGAAAGGGAGCCCAGAGACACACTCCAAAAGAGGCTGGACGTGGGCAGATCCTCCCCTTCACACCCTTGTTCCACACACCTGGCAGCACACAGCCTCCCTCTGGGAGTCCTATCAGCCCAGAGAGCTCTGACACTGAACAACACCTAAAATATCCTGCAGGGAAAAAAACTGAGTCCCGGACCCAAAGAGGTCACCCTTAGAAAAAGAAATGATCAGGAAACAATAAAATACTCAGTGTGAAAAGAATGGCATGGGGTCTGGGAGGCTGGGAAGCTCAATGGTGCAAGTTTCTGAGAGGGCAGGGAAGGAATAAATGTCCTGCCCACATCCAGCCATCATGGGCTTGACCAGCTCTGAAACTAATAAATCCTGGGCTTGACCACCTTCAGCAAGTGGTGGAACATTTCCCTTTTCAAGAAAGAATGGGTGTTCATTCTCCAGAGGGATACATGAAGGAGAAGTGGGCACCCTCCCAGTCTCCCGGTGACTTCTGGAGGCACAGTGGGATGAGGGATGCTCTAATGCCACCCATTTCCAAATGCCAGCACTCCCATGCTGAGGGTGATGACCAGCTCTCTGCATCCCTGTCTCCCTCACAGGGCACTGGCTCACGGCTGTCATGGCTTATCAGCAATGGCCACGGGGTGACAGCCAAGGGAGGATGGGCTGGCTCGGCACAGGTGAAGCCCTGGCACTACAGGGTGCATCTTGGCTGACCTCTGTTAGTCCCAACTGTGACTCAATCCCAACAGCTACAGCAGAGAAATGTCTTCCATGTACTCGTAGACACTGTTTTCAACATCCCAGGACAAATTTCACAACCTAAAGGGAACACCTACTTATCTGGGTGGCAACAGCACATCCCATTCCCTCACAGGTTCTAAAATAAATATATCAATACTAGGGGGAAACAATTCTTGTGGCAGACGTGTGCTGCTTTCAAGTAAGGGACATCCTCTGGCTCTCCAGACCCCCGAGAGCACAAGACCCTGTGTAAGGGAAGGGCACTGCAGCAGCAAAGGAGGGAAGGGAACACCCAGCACCACATCCCCTGCACAGATAAGCACTTGGAGAAGAGAGCCACTGCTCTTTCTACAGGTGAAGCAGCCAGACACCACAGAGCTGGGCTGGCAGAGCTCTGCCAAGTGATTTTGATGGACCCTGGCTGGGGAGAGCAGGGCCAGGGACCATCAGTGGGGAACCTGTGGGACTTACTGGCAGCCAGGACCAGCTCTTTGTGGAGCTTGTACGTCATGACGGGTTCAGACAGGTTCCTGCAACAACCAGAAAAAAAACTGAGCTCTGCAGGGCATTGTGACCCACTCGTGACTCGTCTGGGACCAGTGGGCAAACTGGCTCATCCCTCAGTGCCACCAAGTCCCGGTGGCATTTCCCTCTGCAGTCAGTATCAGTGAAAGAGCCCTCCCCATTGGATTAAGGGACCAGTTGCAACACCCCTATTTGTCATTCCTCTTCCCAAAGCCTTTGTCACTTGGCCCTTTTGAACAGCCAGATGTGAATAGCTGGCAGCTCATTTCACTTTTCATCTGGATCAGCCCCAGTCCCCTTTGCCTCCTTGGGGCAGGTGTGACCTGCAGTGCTACCTGAGATAGAACTTCAGTGAGCTGGTAATGGTCTTGATGTCCCAGTCCCCACTCTGGAGATCCACGTCCCCGGGGCATTTTGGATCTGGAAGAAGAATGAAAAGGTTTCAGAATAAGGTTCATTTAGAGGTTGCCAATAAACACTCTGCTTGGGGTGGGGGTTTCCTCTCAAGACCCACAAAGCCACAGCAACACACGAAGAGAGCTCCTAATTCCCATGGCTGGGAAAAGCAGAAAAACAGCACCAGTGTGAGGATTTTGGAGAGGCTGAGGAGTGGTGCTAATGAGGGACAAAGAGGGAAGCACAAGGTAAAATTTAAGTAGTGCTGAGAAGTCACTAAGAGCATATTCTCTGTAGTTTATTTTTTCCCAAGGCTCGCAGAAACAACAGATTTCAACAGGTCCAAGACAAGCTTTCTGACATCCAAAGTAATCTGAATGCCAGCTCAAATCCCTCATTTGCAGCTTCTCCCCTGAAGGCTGTTCTGGAAGCAGAAGAAGAGGGAGCTCAGGGGAGGCCCAGCAGCATGGAAGTACAAGTTGCCCCTGCCTACCCCCCAAAAAACCACATCATGTCTGTGGCACCACAAAGTGAAGGATGTAGTTGTAGGATGGGGGGAAGCTGGACTACAGAAATAAAGCAGGGTTTATTTTTGAAGATAAATAGGGCTAGAGATAAAAAAAAAAATTATCTCCTTCGAGTGGTTAAAGATGAAATCCTGCTGCAGCAGTTATTTCTGTGGTGTTGGACTTTCCATTGTGCTTTCATATGCAGCGGGGTGGCAAGTGGTTACCCAGACCCATGCAGATAAACAAAACAAAAAGCCACTCACTGGGGGGATTCAGAGGGGAAAACCACAGAGCTGCTCACAGGGAGGGTGAGAATCAAGAGCAATAGAATCTGAGGCTCACCAATGAGTCATGGGCCAGCAGAGCTGGGCGGATGCCTGAACTCATGGCTCTGTGAGAATTGGGCATAGCCAGACAACAGTACAAACCAGGCTTTTAATAAACAACATCTAGAGTAGAAGCAATAAGAAACAGCCAAAGCCTTTGAATGCTGCATTGATATCAGATGTCTGAGCTGGCGTGAGCCTGAGGCACGCAGGCAGCGAGGTGAATGCAATCCCTGCCCCGTGCTCCAGCCCCGGGCAGGGCTGGGGAGAATGGTTTGGCCTTGAGCAGGTGAGGATCGACCCAGAGGTCTCCTGAGAGGCTTGCAGGTGACCATGAGGTGAGGGTACGATGGCCTCAGGCAGGGCCCAGCCCAGAAGGGCCTGTCCCAGCACAAAGCAGTGCTGCAGAGCCCCACAGCCTGCCAAGACTGTAAACTGTCCCCAGTTGCCAAGCTTGTATGAGAGACAGATCCAGCCACAGGAAGGCTCGCAGCAGGAACGCATCCATTGACTTCTTAACAGGTACACTGGCTCCTTTTGGTACACACTGCACACAGCAAGGTGTCCCCATCCTTCCAGAGAAAAACCTTACACTAGGGTGGAGGGCTCCCTGCAAAGGCCACCTTCCCAGTCCAGCTCATCGTGTTATCCCAGGAAGGAAGGGAAAGATGAGCCTCAGAGGGGTCGCAGGGACCAAAACCCATGCTGGACATTCCTCACTGTGGAACCCGATCCTCTCTGTCCCTCACAAACAATTCAAGAACAGGACAAGATAATTGCACAGAATAATCAATTCTTACCAAAAAAGGCATTCAGTAACTTCTGCACCTGGATGTTGCTGCCAACAGTCCGGTACACGCCCTCCGTAGTGATTCCTAAGAGAACAAAGCCAAGAGCATTAGCCGAGGTTTCCTGCTGGTGGTCCAAAAGCCCCATCTAGTGGAACTGTTTTCCAGCTGCTGGGCTCTGTCCCACACCCCGGGTTCTGTCCCATGTCCCGAGCCCTGTCCCATATCCCAGGCCCTGTCCCATATCCCAGGCCCTGTCCCACCCCCCGTGCTCTGCAGGCAGGAGCTCCACTCACCCCAGCAGCCGAGGCCACCAGCACCAGGGTGGTCACCATGTCACGGCCAGGTGAGCACAGCAAGGGTGTGGGACACACCAGCCCACACACCCCATTGCTGTGGGGTGCTGCTTTATCATGGATTTGCTCAAACCCCCACAGAAGACAAACACATTGAAGTAGAATCTGAAAACACTGGCCAGTGCTGGGACAGGCAGAATCATTGTCTCTCCTAGCTCTGCGAGCAGGGTCTTTGTGGCCCCCCCCTGCTCCCCACTCCAGTGGGCCTTGGCTACCAACCCCACATCTGGAGATGGATCCAGGCCCCTGTCCCACACTGGTCATGTTCACTGGTGCAGGCTGGATGATATGTGACAGCCCAGAGGATGAGCTGCCACCCTTCCACCTGCTTCTGCTTCTTCACAGGCTGGGGCTGAAGCAGCCTGTACCTGCCCAACACTGGGTGTGCTCAGGGCCAAAACTGAGAAAACCACGAGTGAAAACAGCATAAAGGTGGAAGTTCAACCCCAACTGACTTGGTACAACATTCTGAACCAGGTGGGATTTCTGCCCCTGAAGAACATGCATTTAAGGTGAGAACACACATTCCTCAGCTAAAAGCTGAAGTCCTGTGTCAGTGGCTAACAGGACTGCAGGAACCACAGTGTAACTCGAGGCCATGGGAAGCACGGCCAGGCCGGCTGAGCTCCTCACCTTTGGTCTCCACTGCATTGATGCACTTCCGAACAAACTTGAAGCCCACCTCGTTCAGCTCCACTGTTTTGGACAAGGAAGATGTGTTAGCTGCCTGAGCACTCCTGGAGACCCCTGGGACCCCCCCAGCCCCAGCCNAATAATAATAATAATAATTTGGATTGTGTCTAATAAAAACTTGAATAATCATTTCCAGAACAAAATCTGTAGTTAAAGCTCTTCCTCATCATGGCACTGTGTAATTTCTGCTTATCTACATCACTAGGATCAAAAAGCAAAACCAATCCAGCTTGATGTGCTGAGGAAAGCTGAGCACAGGGCTTGCTCCACTGAGCTGGGGAATCCTATGGGATCCCTGCATTTTCAGCAGGTTGTTTATACTGATTCTGTCTGCTCTGAGCAACAGCAACATCAAGCTCAGACGTCTCTCAGCCCTGCCCCAGGAATAAGCACAGACCCACCTGGTGCTTGATACTGAGGGCTTATGATACCACTGGAATTCTTACCAGCTTTAATCTATGACAAATAGAGAATGTTTATTCAGTGAAACCCTATTCACATTCCTCCCAGCGTGTGATGTGAACACGGCCACACAGCAGGTTTGTGCTTATGCTTCTGGGAATGCTCCCCCCGTGCTCATTAGAGCCAGCTAGTTACAGTGCTGATGAAGTGAGCTCTGAGACAGAATGCAGGCTTCACCCAGCTAAGAGAGCCCCAGAGGGGTTCCAGGGCTCTGCAGTGTGTCTCGGTGTTCCAGGTCTCTGCAGGGTACACCCCACTGCTGGGGGGGGACACAAGACGTGGTGGTGGGTGGGGGATCCAGGGAACTCAATGCCACCTCTATTGCCCTCTTACAACCTTTGCTAAGGGACACATCCTCAGAAGCTCTCACTGGGGTTTGGAGGTGCAAACTGAACCTCACATCCCACTGCTCCTGGCTAAATAAAAACTGCTCACTGCAGTTCTGTGCAACTTCTTATCTGGGCTCAGTGCCAGACACTGTGGTACAAGAACAGAAGTGACACTGCTGTCACGGAGCGGGGACAGTGCTACTCAGCAGGAATTGAGGATGAGTGTATCTGCAAGGAAAATCCTGCCTGGCCTCGAGGTTGTGAGAGCCCAAAGAACAGCAACAGAAGTGACTCACTTTCTTCCTGCTTCGTGATGGGACTGTGATAAATCTGAAAAAAGAGAGGGAATGGGGGAGGGAGAAGCAAAAACATCATCAGCATGATTTGATATTTATTTCTAAAAGAAAATGCAGCATCCCATAAATCACCCCTAGATTACCCAGAGGCAATCACAGCCAAAAAGACAATGTCCCATAGAAATCTCATTTTATAATTAGGCAAGAATCCATTATCTGCACAATCAAGGAGTTTCAGTGGGGCACCTATTGCTAGAGAAAATTCTCTGTTCTGTAGGCAAACCACAGGGCTCTGATCTCTGCTTAGGCTGAAGGAAGGGGACACCAGTAGGCACAGAAATGGGAGAACATGGGTGCAGGGTGGGCAGTGACTCCTTTGAAAAGGTGGGTAAGAGCAAGGGCAGACAAAACATCATCTCCAGCAGGCAGTGAGGAGCAGGAATAGGAGCGAACCAGCCCCGGAAAGGCCGGTCCTCAGACGGGCTGGCACAGCAAGGGAACATCCCGAGATTCAAGGGGGAAAGCCAAAATCCCCAGTGGAGGCTGAGGGAACGGCAGGGAGCCCACGGCGATCGTGCAGCGCTGATCCCGAGCAGCGCTCGCCAGCAGAGGACACTGCTCGGCAGCGCATTCCAGCTGGGAACAGCTCCAGGAACACTCACCGGCTCCTTCCCGTCCATGGCCTCCATCCACAGCCTTCGGTTGGCTTCTGAGAGCGCCTGCAGGGTGATGGTCCCAGACCTGTGTGGAATTCCCCCAGGGACAGGCAGGGAAAGGAAGAAAAGTTGTTTTTAATAGACAGCAAAGAGGGATTTGCTGCAGGCCTATGGCGTTTGGGGCCACCAGACACGAAGCCTCTCACCTTTCATTAGTTTCAATGTCAAAACAAAACCTTTTGTCTATGGAGTCAGTCTTTCTCCTTACACAGGATTTCAGGGTCAGGTCCAAGGTGCCCTAGGAGAGAAAGCCAAGGTGAGAGGACAGAAACATGGAAGATTTTGGGCTCCTCAGGCCCCTCAGCTGCAGCCCAGCCCAGCACTGCCCACAGCGCCTGTCCTGACATGCCAATGGCATTGGTACCAGGAGCACAGGTGGTCCTCCCACCATCATCACAGGCAGACATAAGAGGCTCCAAATTCCAGGCTTGCTCTCAGTCAGAGAATGTTCTGGACTCAAGAGCACTACCCCACACAGCAGCACTCTGCCCCTGCAGTGCTGGAATGCTGCTCCAACCAACCCAGCGAGGCACTCCCCGGTCTCTGAGGCCAGGACCACGCTCACCCGTGCTCTGACACAGCTGGGTTCTGATTTTGATCAGGGCTGGTCATCAGAACCAATCACCCATATCACCAATGATCCAAATGGCTCCACACAAACCCTGTGTGGCAAAGGGATGTGTGTTTCCTCACCCCAGACAGAGCAGACACGCTCTGGAGAGGCTCAGCTCTGGCCCTGGGTGTTCGTGCCCCTGTGCTCCGCAGCAGAGTCAATTCATAATTTGATTGTGGGTTTGTGGCCAGCTGTGACCTGATGGTGCAGGCTACCAGACTGCCAGTGCTTGGGAAAGGCACTAAGTTTTCCAAGCCCTCACCTGCAGTAATGGGCCTTACCAGACATGCTTATGGCATAAATGACAACAAATCTCTCCATACAATAGTTTGGATATTTCTTTGCCCAGCTCTCTGCCAAGGGGTTGCAAAACATCTATTTTATTTTCCTGCTGCAGTGTACAAAGCCCTGCCAAAAGCAGACCATGAGCTCACACGCTGGAGCACACACGCCTGGCTGGGAAGGCCCCGGGGACCCGCTCCATGGCAGAGGAGGGCGGGGGACTCAGCTGGAGGCACTGGCTGTGCTCCATCCTCCCACCCCTCCCCTGTCACGCGGAGGGACTGAGGAACTCCCAGGCTCTGGTAAACCAAAGCACTTTGCGAAAGAAGCAGTTACCCAAATTGCTGCCTCAGTGCAGTTTGGAGCTGCACTGCTGCCCTCTCCTCTCCCCACACTGTCCCAGTCCCACAGAAGCAGCGCTGAGAGCAGAAATCAAACCACAAACCAGCGCTGCGAGCACATGCCGAGGCAAGGAAATGCTGCATTTGGAAGCAGTAACTCCTGTAGTAACTTGAGTCATTCAGGCACTTCAGTTGGCTGCCACAGTTCTTGTGGCTCTCAGCCCTTGTGCACGGGGAAGGATCAACATCAGCTGGTCCAGAGAGGCACAAGTTTCACCCCAGACCAAACTCCTGGGCCAGCACTGTCTGGTATCTCTCATGTCACACGACCCATGTCTGCTGCCAAAGCCTGCAGGGCCTGGGCTCCCAGGGACACACTGGAGTGAGACCTCTCCTCACGGGGGTGCCTCTTCCAGGTGACACCAAACTGCCCTGTGTGGGCAGGGAGGGGACAGAACCCACCCCTCTGCTCTGTGGCACCTGCAGGGTCAGCTGCCACGGAAAGGGAGGCCATACAAGGGTGGAAGCTGGGCCTGGTGGTTGGGCCAATGTTTGCAGACATCCAACTCACCTGCTTAGCTCCAGGCTTCTGGTCTATGGGTGTCATCCGTAAGGTTTTTGCCTCTTTTTCATACTGGCAGTAATATTTCACCCAGGAGATGCCCAGCGCCCCTGCAAAACACGAGAGGCCAGAATCAGGGACAGGGCTGCAGCTGGATGCAGCCAGCAAGGCATGGCCAGTGTTGGCCACATGTCCTCCCTTCTCTGGGGATGGACACTGACAGCCCCGGGGGACACGTCCCTTGCAGGTGTCTCTGTGGGCAAGAGTCAGGAGGGGAAGAGGAGGAGAGGAGGAGGAAGAGAGAAAGGGAAGATGAAGAGAGAAGGAGGAGAGGAGGAACAGGAGGAGGGGAGGAGGAGAGAGGGAGAGAAGGAGAGGAGCACAGGGCAACAGCTGCCTCCAGCACCCTCCCAACTCACTGCTGGTGAAAGGGCATTTGTGGGACTCTGACCACAAGCCAGGCTGGTTTGGCCAAGCCCAGCCAAGACCTACACTGGCAGGATCCTACACGTCCTGAATGTCTGTTTCACAAACCCCACTACTTTTTCCTGTGGGTGAAAACTCGGTAATAAAGACAACAGCAGCTTTAAAATACTTTGAAGTTCCTATTTCTGGATTCATTGTCACTTTTCTCTGTTTTCTTACCTGAACCCCTTTATAGGAAATAATTCAACTGGTATTTTTTCTGTAATTTGTTTTTAAGTTGGAGTTGTCAGGAAGAACAGTTTTTCATACTTGATTTATAGGGTAGCATAAATAGAGACAGCAAATAGCCACTGGCCTGCAGGAGCATGTCACATTTGGAATCTAAAATTACTGAGTGTGCTTTCTTTTAAAAGCAAGATAAACAGACATACAAATATATGTATAAATAGATTTCTATATATGATTTTGAATGAATGCTTACAAAGTTGTCTGTAGCCTCAGAGGTCACAGTTTTGCACAGACTTGTGTCCCCTGAGCATTCCTGCTGCATGGCCATGGAGAGCTGCAGCCAGGGTTTGGAAAGGGCTGTATTTGGTCTGATTTGATTCTGCTCAGAATTACAAGTTTTGCTCTCAGCAGCTTAACTCAGCACTGGTTCCACCTTGGCTGTGCTCACCTACCCGCAGAGGCTGCCAGAGGGAGGCTGGGCAGGACACCAGATTCATCCTGGTAAAACACAGCCAAGGCAGAGCCTGCCAGCTCCAGGCTCTGGAGTCACAAATCCCATCTCATCGGAGCACAGGGCAATTAGCCCTGTGCTGTCACAGATATGTCACTTGGACAAAGCTGAGTGCCACTGCTGACAAAGCTGCCAGCTGAGGCTGCCAGTGCTTCCCCAGGCAGTGCAGGTGGTGACATCCCAGGCACCTCAGGCACTGGCACAAGGTGACACCCTGGGCATGCTGCGCCCTGGCAGTGGTGACACCCAGCCTGGGCACGGGAGCTGAATACAGCCCACAGCTGGGTTATGTCAGAGCAGCCCAGGCCTGCACGTTCCCTGGTGCATCCCAAAGCCATTACATTTCTCCTGAGTGTACAGGTAGCCCTCGATGGTTGGCTGCCCAGGCAGCTTGCAGGTCAGGGGCGCTTCCTTCATCCTCTTCTTCAGATCTTCCAGCTCCTCCCGCGTGCTGGAGAAGTGATTCCTTGTCTGGTAACAGAAAGCAAACAGAAGCATATTTGAACATGAGCAAGAAGTGAGCTACAGGTTATTTATTCCTAGATAAATCTGAGGTGCTGTAGCAGAAAAGAATCAGTTCCCAAGGTACAAAACATGGAAACCACTCCACAAATCCACATGGAAACTGGCTATAAGAACCACTGAGCTCTAAGGGATGATTTAAGAGGCACATCATGTGCAGAGACGGTGCTGGAGTGCCACAGCTGGGAGGCCACTTGTTCCTTTACTTAAGGAACTTCAGCACATTTCAAGGCTGGCTGGAGCAGAGGCAGCACCTGAGCTCCCAGTCACACCATTGCTCAGGTAATAGGTGTATTCTCCTCCAAAAGGTGTTGATTCCCAAAGGATCATGCTACACTGCTTAGCATGAAAGAGTCACAGCAACAGGGGGTGCAAAATCCAGGCATTTTGATGGAATACTACTTGGACCAATTAATGAGCCAGCAACAAAACCATCTTGGCTCAGATTTGTGGCTGTCGTTCTGCAGAAATGAAGGCCAGTCAGGAAAGACTGAGCATAAAGAAAACAGGACTCAGATATTCTACCCCATGAGCATGCTTGGCCAACAGAGGAGCTGATCAAGGCAAGCCTGTAGGAAGCCAGTACCACTAAGACCAAGGTTAGAGGCCTTCTCAGAGTACAATTTCAATCTCGTGAAACTGAAAGAGAATCTCAAGCTTGTTTATGCACCAGGTTAAATAATGCAACTGCAGTAGCCCCTTCCAGAGAAAACAATTTCATAGACCTGTGAAGGTCTATGAAGTTATTTCCTGAGAAGGAAATAACTGTATCTGCAACAATGCAAACATGGCCAGACTGCTTGGGTGGAAAGACCTTGCCATCAGAGGTGCGTAAATACAAATGAGAACAGAAGTCACACAGAACTTCTGGGTTCAGCTGTGTGACTGAACCCAGCTGGGCAGGGACTCAGCTGGGCAGGGACTCACGTTCTGCAGGCTGAGCTGGAGCTGCTGCTTGTATGGGAGGAAATCCTGCGTCAGCTCCACTGTCAGGTTGTTGTAAGTGAAGAGGCTGTGGAGAAATGCCAGCACCTGCAATGGAGGGAAAGGACACACTGAACTTCTGTGTTTAAATGGAAGGAAAGATGGACAGAGTGTGGGGTTTCAGAAATTACATATACAATTATTTTTTCCTCACAACTTTGGAATGCCAGCCTTGGTATGGCTTATCCACCACCGTGTCCCTGAAGCCCAAGCTACCACCCACACATCTACCACCCAGAATGAGTCTCCCTCTCCTGCAGGGAGACTCAGAGCAGATCTGCAGGGTGCTCATCCACAAGATCCACAGGATCCCACGATCCCACTGCAGCTGGCACTGGGACAGGGCCACCACCCAGGGCAGGGTCCCTGCCCTCAGCCACAGTCTGGGACCCCTGCAGGCCAGGCTGGGACACTGAGCAGAGCAGATAACACCTCTGTCCCTCTGCAGACAGACAGCACTTACCAAATGCAAGGGGGCCAAGATAAGCCATAACAAGACCTGTAGCTCTGTACAGTGTCCAACCTGTTCCTCAGGATCCACAGACAGCCAGAAGAAACAGGGCTGGGGCTTCACAGCGCTCCAGCAAGCACCACTAAGGCTATCAAGCTGCAGCAAGCCAAGAGTGCAGGGTTAACTCCTGCCCCACAGGACCTAATCCAACCTGGCAACTCATCCCTTCCTGCCATTGCCAGCACATCTGAGCATCAGCCAATGAGACTGAGAGAAAAGGAAGCTCCTACCGGCTCCACAATACTGAATTTCTTGCTTTCTTGAACTTCCTGGATCTGGTACACATACTCGAGGGAGGACTCAAAGAAATTGTGTCTCTCTTTGTCCACCTGAAGGTCAGCCTAGAAGATAGAGGGGAAGGTGGAAAGAGAAAATACATCACATGTAGTTTGAAAATATTTGACTTGCTTTTGTCTGTCAGCCCACACATAGTTCTGTCCTCACTAAAAGCCTGCCTGGTGTCCAGCCCAGCTGTGAACTGGAACACTGGATATTCTTCTAAATCTGCCCATTTCTGGCTCCCTTTCATTCAAGGATCCAAAACCACTTCTCACTCTGCAAGGACATGGCTTTCCCAAAGCTCATCTATTATTTTAGCACAAACCTCTTCTCCTGACAAGGCCGCCATCACCACCCTCTTGCCTGACTCCATCTGTGTCCCAGAACCAGCAATTCTGGAGCTGCAGCAGTGGCAGGAGCTCACACACAGTCTGCCTTGCAGAGATGCTTGTAGGTTGATCTGACAACTGGTCTGACAGATCTGACCAGATCCAGCTGCTCTGGTGTGGAGTGGAACAGCTGGGTTTCCTTCCTTGCTGCAACATGGCTGCAGCAGCACCAGCTGGAAGGAACCCCCCTCCTCTGCCTGCCCCCACGGCCACCCAAAAGCACCAGCAGCAAGGCAGGACATCAGGCCAGCAAAAGGAATTTGGATACTTTTCAGCCAGAGCACTTCCCCAGGTGAAAGGGTGGCCAGTCCTCAGCTGTGCCAGGGCTGTGCCATCAAGGTGACAACAATCAATGACAATGTCTGAGGCCACTACCAGCATCCAATAGACACAGGAGAACTATGAGCTTGATTTCCCTGGTCTCACAGAGAATCCAGGGTTTCGGTAGATTTAATTGATTATCAATTTCAACAGGTTACTGGGTGGGATGATCCCTCTCCCCTTTTTTAAGAACTAGAGCAGCTGGTGCTGTTGCTTCTGGACCTAACTGTGAGAAAAATTTCATACACACCTCCTGTAACTGAGATTCCTTCTTTTTGGAAGACAAATGCAAGTGGCGATCCAGCATAGAGTAAAACTTCTCACCATCCTTCTCAAACTTCTTCTTTCTTTCCTGTAGATGCAAGAGGTTGAAGCAGAACCAATTACTGGCATTTTCCAGATAAGAACATGCAGCAACACCAAGACCCTTTGTGCAATTCTGTATTCCTATGGACAAATTTTGGTCAACCCAGCCAGAGAACAGAAGGCCACTTCTCATTTGCTCTGCTGTCACAGCCCCTTGCCTACCTTGGATGCAATTACACCTCAAAGCCCAGTCTAGCAATACTCTGTGGCACAAGAAGTACTTTTTCATGCCAACATCATGGCAAAAGCCCCACTGATGAGGTGCTGTTCCCTCTCTGAATCTCTTCAATATCCAGTAAACTGAAGACGTATTCATACATCAAAAACCTGTTCACCATCTCCTGACATGCTGTTCACACAGCCCAGAAACAACTGGGCAAACACTGCAATGTCAGAGACATGTCAAGATCAAGAAAAGGTTCATTAGATTTTGGCAGCTTTCTGTTCTAAAGAGTTTATAATTTGTTTCTGAAGAGTACCAGAAGGAAAGCAGAAGCCTGGCAGGTCGACAGGCAGGCAGGAAATCCTCATCTGCCCGTCAGCAGTGGTGCAAAGAGAGCACAAATGAACGAGAGCAGCAAACAGAGACACTTGAGAAAGAACCCCTGAGAGCAGGCAGGGAGCAGCAGAACTGAGCACCAGGCTGTTGGCTCCTGCCTGCACTGACTGTGACACTGGCGGTCACAAAACAACCAGAGTAGGGGCCAGGTTGACAAATACCTGCTCCAGATGGTATCTGACAAATCAGGGATTCCTGGGAGGCAACTAAATTACTAACATCAGGAAATTCCAGCCTGGCAGCAGCCTCAGTGCCAGGTCCAAGCAGTTGAGAGCTGGTGTACACACAGTGCAGGTATGTATGGGATGCCCAGATCCTCTGCCTGGCTTTTGAAAGCTCAAGAAAGTGGAAAGCAGTTCCAGCTTCCAGGGAAATCACTGGTATCCTTCCTCTATCTCCTGAAAGCCCTGAAATCCTGTTCTCTTGCCTCCACTCAGAAATGCATGGATAAGCAAGCATACACCAGAGCCACCACAAGCCAGAGCAGATGGACTCTGCCAGACTGCTGGGTATTAGGAATTTTCCTCATGAATTCAGTAGTGACTGCAGCTTCCCCTGCCTGAAGTTTTGTTCCCCATTCCACTTGCACGGACTATTCCATCTGTCTGTCAGGATGCCCTGCAGCAGGATGCCTGGGGGCTTCCAAAACCCCTGGGCTCAGCACAGGTGGCTCCCAATGACAGTAACAAGCTTTCCTACCAGCTGCCTTCCAGGGAAGAGGATTCTGTCCCCACAAGAGTCCTGACATGGCTGTAGTGAAAGCACAACCATGAGGAAGTGGCACCAACCCAACTACCCCTGCTTATATGTAACTGTCTGGAGCAGTGCAGGCTTAGCCCAGCAAACCTTTTCACTTCAGCAATTCCATATCCTGCCCTGCAGACCCTGGAATTACAGGACACCTGAAGGGAAGCGCATCCTCTGGAATCACCCTCTGCAGTGTCAGGTACTGGGACTCCGTGTTAGCAGCTTCACACACCAGAACAGAGAGATCTACATCAAATCCAGAGGAACAGAGAGTCCTCCAAGGGTGAATCCTAATTTAAGCAGCACAGCAACTGTGGGGCTGAGGCCAGGAAGGACGATCAAAACAAACCACCACCCTCGTGACTAACGCCCTGATCAGCAAACCCAAACACAGTGCAGCGAAAGCGTTTGTGGAGCAGCAGTTCCTGAGTCTGTAAGGTCAGACTCCTGAGCTGGCTGTGCCATTAACGCCCCGTCTAACGCAGCCAGGAACTTGCCTTGTTTCAATTTCCTTAAGGAGGAGCCTCCAAACCCCAAGGCCACAGAAGTGCAGGGAAGCAGAGCTGTGGGGCTGCAGCGCTCCTGTGGCCAGCTCCTCACATCCCAGAGGAGATGGCTGTGCCAGCTGCAGGTCCTGAGACAGAAAAGCAGGTGCTGCCATGGAAAGCTAGCTCCAAACCCAACCAAGAGCTCCACTGTCTCCACCAAGGTGGCGTGCAGAGGTGGTGGTGGCAGCACAGGGATGGTGCCATCCCTGCTCCTCAGCAGAGCTGTGGGTGAGCAGCTGAAGGCACAGCAGGAATGGGGCTGAAGCCCACTCCAGGAGTCCTCTCCTGCCTCTCACCACCAGCAAGCAGCACATGTAGGGTGACTCAGCTGTCCCCACCCTGTGGAGAGGCCACCAGGGAAGACAGCCACACTCCAGGCCAGAGCTGAGACCAACCTCTCCTGCTCTCCATCTGGGAGGCTGCTCACCTGCACCAGGAGCTGTGGGAGAGCACAGGGCAAGGGAACAGCTGCCCACCAGAGCCTGGTGCTACCATGGCTGGGCATGGCAGAGCCCATGGGCAGGGAGCAGGATGGGATGGGCACAGGGATGTGCCTCTGGATGCAGCAGCCTGGGAGCACTTGGCTTGTGGCTTGTCCCCAGGAGACGTGACATTGCTGTGGGAGGCTGTGGTGCCTGTGCAGATGGCCACAAGAACAAGAACCCATGGAGAAGACCATGAGCTGTGTGTGGCTGTGGTGACCAAACAGATGGCTACAGGAGGCCACAGCCTGCAGCTACAGGGAGACCACAAACCACCAGCCAGCAGCTTTGCCACCAGCTTGTGGGCAGCTCCTTGTGGGAAGACATGGTGGGTTCTGAGGAAGAGAGGTCACTCTGCTCAAGGAAAGACTGGTAAAGAGAAAGGAAGAGCCTGGGAGAGCAGTGGAGCTCCTTCTGCAGCAAGAGCTGGGAAGGCAGACAGTAACTCCTCTGGAGAGTGCCTCCTCCTCTGCCAGCGCCCAGGGCAGGCAGGGGCACACGGCTGCACTGGGCACATGGAGCACTGAGCTCTTTCTGGGCATTGAAGGGACTGGGAAGGATGCCCAGGATGGACCTATGTGCAACAGGACAACAGTGCAGCATGGCATTTTGGGCCACTAAGAGGGAGCTTGCCAATCATTCCCACTCTGGCTAATTAGCATATAACTGAACAGCAGAAGGATGACCTACAAATCCTTCTGAGTTGGCTGCTGAACAGAGCAAGCCAAGACAAAAAAGCAACACAAAAAAATCACCCAGGCTGAAGTACAATCTGGAAACATGAGCACAAATTAGTTCCTCATGAATATTCAGCAAAGGGCAGCACCACGTTCCCATTAAGGTTTGCCAAGTCCAAGAGCCACCCACCTTCCATTTATTGCTCACTGGGAGCCACTGAGCAGATCCCACCGAGTGCAGGAGGGTGCTCTGCAAAAACCCCCTGCTGGGAGCTTTGACAGGCATTGCTGTGCCCAGGAACGGGCAGGAGCCCGTGGGACAGCTCTGGCTGCTCTGTGTGTGCCGGGTCCTGCCCGCACCCCGACTGCCACCAGCACTGGGGAGACACCGGAGCCCCTCGGCAGCTTCGGGTCCAGCTCATCAGGGGGAAAGGGGCAAACAGACTTGCCAAAACCCCCCCCTTAACCATTATTTGCTAATTAGGATCCTCTGAAATTCCCATCTTTGGAGAGGTGGAGTGAGTGGCAAGTGAGAAGCCCAGCTCACGGGCCACTTCTCCTCTCCATTAGGAATTAAACACACTTTTCCTGCTGGGAGCCCCCACCTCCATGCACACCTGAGGGGTCTGGGTGCAAGAGCAGTGGATGCAGGATCATCATAGCTCATTTTCATGAGGCATCAGCAGTTAATTCAAAAACAGATTTCTAAAAAGTCGAGGGATGTAGAAAGAGCAGTTCTATCAAAGCACACTCAGTTCATCCTGGCATTTTTCCCTCACCCACTGCTTTCTCTCAAATGCTCCTTAGGCCCTGCTCCCCCAGAGATGAAAGCAAGTAGAAGTTATTATCCTCCCTTTCTTTTAAAATTATAATTAATGAAATTATTAACTAAGGTCTTTTAGGAATATGTTATCTCCTATGGAAGAAATTTTGACAAACACTGCAGCTATTCAGCATTCCTCTTGCCCTTACAGTACATCCAAACAAGCTTTTTCCTCTGATTTTTTTGGTTGGCTTCATGTTTTTTTTTTTAAAAAAAGCTGTCTCCTTCCAAGTGAAACTGGAATTAAACTTTTCTATTCAAATCCTCCTTGACTCAGTAAGTGTGGCCAGGTTCTTCCCAAAGGGTCCCAGCCCCACAGCGTGGAGCTGAGCTCCTGGGCTATGCAGAGGGAGGAATGGGGCCTCCATATGCGCCGGCTCCTTTCCACACTCACCCCCTGCCATGAGTGCCAGAGCTGGGAAATGGGTCAGCTCAGGGGGTCCCAGATCCTCCCTTTTATCTGTGATGTGGCACATCACAGCACAGCAAGTCACTCACACTGACAGCAAGTCACAGGAAAAACAGTGACCCCGTGGGGCTGTGGCGGGAGGGAGGGGCTGGAGGGGGTCCCAGTGAGAGCCCAGGGCTGCCCGGTGTGGGAGCACTGGGAGCAGTGGGAGCACACCCTCCCGAGCAGACTCCATTCGTCCCGGGAGAACGGGTGAATGCAGACTCAGATGTGCTGGTCAGACTGGCTGTGCTCCAGCCAGAGGCATCACAAAGCCCCAATTCAAGGGCTCTTCCTATTTGGCTCCAGCAGCTCGCAAAGGGAACAGAAAACATCTCACAGAAGGCGACGCTGCCAAAATACGGAAACTAAGCAGAGGGCACAAATTCCCTGTGTCATGTCTCCAGCCTGTTCCACAGCCCGGCCTCGGCCTCTGCCCCTGGTGCAGATCAGAAAGGGTCCACGGGAGATGCCAGGCCCAGCAGCCATGGGAGGAACCCACACTGTCAGAGCACTGCTGTGAGGAGCCTCATTTGTACTTCACACCCTCTGCTGCCGGCTGGGGATGACCCGGAGATGCTTTGCAGAAGGCTCTGTGCCCGAGGTGACACCTGAGGGTGCAGCCCACCAGCAGTGTGGCATAGGCTCCTGTCAGGGAAGCATCAGAGCTGAGGACAAGGGGCTGGAGTGGCTGGGGCTCGCTCCCAAACTCGCACCCTCTCAAGGCTTTGGGGTGGCACTGGGGACAGTGCATCCCTGTGCATCCCTGTCAGCGCGGGCACACCTGGATCCTGGCACGCTGCAAGGTGCTGCCCTGTGAGCTCCTGCATGGAGCACGTGTGCTGAGCCACAGCACAGCCCTCTTCCCACCGCCGTGCCCTGGCACCTCTGCAGTTCATGTTCCTCACAAGAAACAAAACCCCAACCAAGCTACAATGGCTGAGCCACCTGCAACAACCCCCTGCCCTCTGCCACCTCTCCAGCTGCTCTGAGCAGTGTCCTGCCACTGTCACCACTCTGTGCTTCCACCTGGAGTACCCTGCCCATCCACAGGGACTGAGGAAGGGCTGCAGGCTGCCAGGTCAGTGCTGGGGCTATGGCACCAACCCTGCTGAGACCTGTGCCTGCCCGCCAGGCACGGCCACTGCGCAGCAGGACACGGGCACACGGCCTGTGGGTGCAGCCAGCTCGGCTCTTGGGGCCCAGCATGCTCTGGGCTGTGGGCAAAGTGGTCCTTACACACCTTAAGGGCTCTCTGGGACAAAAACAGCCTGAAGGACACCAGAGCAGGGGCTGTGGGCAGCACCTGTGCCATGCTCGTGGCTGTAGCTCTTCAGAGGGTTCCACACACCGGCCCTCAGGGCATGGCAAAGGGCAGGAGGGCCATCAAGTATCTCTTCTCAAACCCTGTATTTATTAAACGTCAAAGCCTCCAGATGGGCTGGGCTGAATCCAAGCCTCAAGTGTTCTCCAAAACATCTCCATTTCGGAGCTGGGTCAGAGCCAGCCCCATTTTAAGCTGCCGCTGAGTAACATGGAACCTGGACTTCTTGATAGCAGACAAGGGAAAAATGATCTTTTGTGCTCCACATATGCAGCATTTGCTTTTTATAGCTTGTTTCTTTAAAAGTTTGGTCCATCTGAAAGACTCATTAGAAGCTTTATGTAAATATTTCATAACAAAAGCCCTATGACTATAATCAGGTTCTGCCTGCTGGCCTCTCCTGCTTTCCCTCCTTCCCTTTTCCCCTCCTTCCCTTCCTCCCTCCCACTCTACTGCACACTTCTCTGCAGAAAGTATTTTATTCTCAATAGCACTGACTGAACAAAGGAGAGAGGAGATAAAGCAGCAAGGAGGACCTCCTGGTTGAAACAAGCACTCCTTGCTCAGGACACAGGCAGTGCTGGAATCAGTCCAGGAGAGAACCCAAAGAATTCAGGAAAAGATTTTGGAGACTCTTATGATTGAAAAATCAGACTAAAAGTCACAGCACGAACCCTCATGCCAGCAGCTGAAAGCCAGCATTGAACAGGGAGTTTCTGAGTGCCTGAAGTCAGAATGCAGTAGAGAAACTGTCTGCTTGTTAACAACAACAGGAGAAAAATCTGAATTCAAACACAGTAACAGAAAACAAACCTGTTTACATTGAAAACAAACAAACAAGCCTTACCTTGGTGAACCCTATCTGCTCCTTCCGGAAGTTTTCCAAAGGTTTGATCAGCAAATCACTCGCGTTCTGCACCTACAGTGCAAAGAAAAAGCATTTTAATTGCAGGATGCTGATCAATTTTCTCCTAAACAGAGGCTGAACAGAGCTAGAAGCCAAGAACTCTGAGATTTTAATGTTTTTGACTGGAAACTTCTTCTCTGTCTGTAGGTGAATTCACTTAAACCATCTGTACTTGCTCCTCCCCATCGGTAACACACAGCAAACCCCAACCACATCCTGAGGCTTTGGGGGCATCCTATGGGTGATGGGGGTGTCCCCCACCCCCATCTAACAAGGCTGCTCTCAGATAAAGGATGGGCTTGCCTGGTCTCGAGATTCAGCCAGAAGGTTACCTCACAGGAACAGCGAGGCAGAAGGGAAAGCCTGCCTGTGTCTGTTCCACTCCTGTCTCATGTCTGAGAGATGCTTTCCTGGATGGTGCTCTGCACACCTTCACCAAGAACCCACATGAAAGCTCATCCCAGTTTGTATCACTGGCTCCAGCTCCAGCCTGGCACTGGGACCAGCCTGCTGTCTCCTCCCATCCCCACTTCCCTGACAGGCTCTGTCCCAAACTCCAGAGAAGGGAGAGGGGAAGAGAAGGGGACAGGACACCACAGCCACAGCCCTTCAGGGAATTTAAATCTGACGAACACGGTGAGTGTGAAACCTCCCGAGGGAGCTGCTGTAAAACAGAACTGGTCCTACAAGTAGAGGGAAAAAAACCCCAACTTTGAAAATTGGACAGTGCCTATAATCCCTGAAAAAACACCTTCCACTGCTCCCCCCACTGCCAAAGGAGCCACTATACCTGGGATGTAATTAATAATAAAGACGTATCTCAGTGCTTTCCTGGTTTCCTGCTGTTCCTTGCCTGCCCATGGACCCTCTGGCCCAGCCTGGCAGGAGCTCCTACTGCTGCATGAGGCAGGGGAACACAGAGCCAAGCAGCACATTCCTGGCATGCTGTAAGCTCTCACCGAGCCTAACTTTGATGTTTTTCCTGGAATTAGGAGTGAAATGGGAAGCCAGCACTGGCTCTGGAGGAGCCCTGCAGAGGCTGAGGGCACATGGCAGCAGGATGCTGGTGCATTGTACTGCAGGAGCTGGACCAGCACAGATGGGCCCAGGGACACCTGCCTTCCTGCACCCAGCAAACAGAGTGAAAACACCTCTAATTCTTTAACCCTTGGTTTCACCACAGAAGCAGCTGGTGAGCAGCCTGCACACATTAGAGCCCCTCCAGCTGCAGGGCCTGGGGCTCTGTGCCTGCCTGTACTGCCTGGGAGAGCCACAGCCCCCCACACCTATTGCTGTGCCTGCCCCATGCTCAGGGCCCATGGCCAGGGGCCATGGACCAGATGAGTACAGAGCACATTCCCGGTGCTCCCGGCTTCCCTCTGATGAGAAGCCTCACACCGAGGCACTGGTGCTGTGGCTGTGATTTGGCATTCAGCCATGTCAGGAATGACAGAGCCCAGTTCCCATCTCCTCACCATCATGGACCTCTCCAGCTCCACCTCGTGCAGCAGCTCTGCGAACTCCTTAAAGGACTCGGCTGTAAGAAAAGAAGAGGCTGGTCAGCAGAGCTGGGATGTGGCACCGGAGCGTGTGACACACACAGGACACCCCAGTGTGGCTGCACCCCCAGCATGGCCGTCTAAAGGCTGGCAAAAAACCCAAAAAGAGGTGGCCCCTTTTGGCAGAAACTGTGTGAGGCAATGCAGGGTGGGGGCTGGCCTTGAGGGGTATTTATTTATGCAAGGGAGAGGAGGGTCTCCTACCCGGGGCAATGAAGGAGTGAAGGCCCTGGGAAGGTCAGAGGATGTTAATTAGCTTTTATTAGGAATTGTGTTATAGAAATGGCAATACAGGGGGAAGAGAAGGGGCAAA
The DNA here is from genome assembly GCA_013398275.1 of Promerops cafer. Classification (NCBI taxonomy): domain Eukaryota; kingdom Metazoa; phylum Chordata; class Aves; order Passeriformes; family Nectariniidae; genus Promerops; species Promerops cafer. Next base: position 256,149 of record VZSE01000060.1, read on the forward strand.
TGCAGGGAAAGGCCAAACAGGGGGAAGGGGAGCTGCCATCCCCAGGGCCTGCAGCAGGACTGGCCCTGCCACAGTGGGAGCTGTGGGCAGGACAGGGCTGCTTGGCCAGCCTGGCCAGCTGCCAGCAGCACCAGGATGGGCCTGGCACCTCTGCCCCAGGACAAGCTGCAGGGGCTTGCTGGGACCAGGACAAGTGTGTCAAATTAAAATGGCCTGGAATGACAAAGATCACATAGAGCACCAGGAAGCACAAAGTCCATGTACAGGAGGAAAGGCAGCAGGTGTAGACATGGTCACAGACACTGACACTACTCCCCAAAATGTTAGAAGTCAAACAAAAAGATCTCATTGATAAGCAGTTGGAGTACAACTACAATAAAAATAGCATGAAACCTTTCCTTTAACAAACTGAAATAAGAATAATTTAGCCTGGGGAAATAAAAGACTAGGTGGGAGCAGCTGATCCCACACCAACATGCAGCCCCTCTCCCTGCCCATTGAGGGAGAACTCGGGAAGGGGCTGAATTTGTCACAGAGGAGGAAACCTCTCAGCAGCAGAGCATTGACAGTGCCAAGCCAAACTCCCATCTCTCCAGGCTGCAAGGCAAGGCTGGGCAGACACCTGCCCATGCAGGTAGTGTGGCTGTGTGCTGGATGCCTGGGGGAACAACCTGATCACCCCAGTGTACCTGGGAACTACCTGGGAGTTAGCTGGGAAAGTTTCCCACAGTTCCAGCCTGCTCAGCACAGTGTGGGACAGGTCTGGTGGGTCCCAGGTTCCCTCTGGCCCTGGTGGGAACATCCCAGAGTGGCTCTGTCAGACCCCAGCGCCCTGCAGTTCAGACCCTCCCTCCCTGCAGCGCACTGGGCTGGGCAGGGCAGGGCAGGGCAGCAGATGAGGGGGCACAGCAGGGGTACACTGAGGCAGGCACAGGATTAGCTTGTCCCACAGGTCAGGGAGAGGGTGCTCCTGTGCTCTCTGTGCAAGCTGAGGGCTCTCTCCCCTCATCCACAGCAGTGCTTTGGGAGAGGTACCTGTCCTGCTAAAATCCAGCGTGAGGATTCCTTCTGCAGCTGCTGACACACAAAAGGGAACAACTGCAGCCTCGAGACACAGGCCCTCAGCTGGCAGTGGCACAGCAGACCTTCCTGATGAGTCAGGAGCTTCTGAGCTTTCCTCCAGTGAGGGCTCCAGCACCCCGCAATGCAAGGGCCCTACAGCTCATGGTGCTCATGCCCAGGGCCACACACGGCTGTCACTGTGGCTCCCCAGGACGACAGAGTGCACAGACACCAGGAGAAGAATTATCACAGGGAGAAAGAGAACCCATCCCCAAACTTACATGGACTACGTCGGTGCCTAAAACGTTCCCTGGCCGTTTTTTCCCCTTGCTCTACAGGAAGAGCCCAGGAACATGTTTCCTGGCTCCAGTCACAGAACAGCCCACTGAGTTTGACCCTGCACCACACACAAGACTAAGATCCTGCTGCCAGCCCAGCAGTGCCTGGGAGCAGCGGCGTGGATCTGTGCTACTGGCCTGGGTCAGAATTTGCCAGCCCTTGCAGGGCAGTGTGGAGCAGGGGGGCCACCAGCAGCCACCACTTGCCCAGCCACACCTGGGAACTGACACCTGGAAACGCCAGAGCAACTCTGCTGGGCAGCCAGAAGCATTCCAGGAAGGTCCTTACAGGCAGAGGATTCCAGGTTCCCGTGCCTGGGAGGGAAGAATGTGCCATCCCATTTCACTGTGCCCTTCATCTCTGCAAGAGCTGCTGATTTGGGTCCCGTGAGGTGACAGTGGAGGAGCTGCAGGAAGGAGCACAGGAGGGGCTGCAGCTGTGGGGTGACACGGGTGCATCCATGATCTTTCACATCCCTAGGGGAAAGTGCTGCTCACGACAGACAACATCACCCCAGTGTCCTGACTGCCACCGGCAGTGTCCCCGCTGCCACCTGCTGGGGTGCTGGGCTGCTCTGTGCCCACACAACGAGAGAGCAGTGTGACTTAAGCTCTGTTTACAACCCAAACACGTTCTCTTGCAGCGCCTAAGAAGTGCCTGTAAGTGCTCTGCTTCACTCCCATCCTGCACATCAAATGAGCTCTGCACTCCCACGCAGATCCCTGGCACCCAGGCAGCAGATGGAAGCTGCTACAGAGATGTCAACGCCCCACTGCTGTGTCAGGAATAAGGAAGCCTCAACCCCTGCAGGCACACCAGGGCTTGGGTGGGAGGAGGAACACAGCCCAGGCTTCTTCACAGGGAAACTGAGGACCTCTTCTTGAAAAAGCAAAACAAATACTCCCCAGCAAAACTGAAGGGAAACATGCTCCTTTCACCACAGAGGGTTTTACTTCTGCTCTCTTGCTCTCCCTCATCCCACAATCCCTTTATTCAACCTCTGTCATTCCCAGCAGCCTTGTTTGGTCGTTGGAGCTTTTTCCCTTCCAGCCAAGAGGAGGGACACTCCTTTCCTTGCACGGCTGTTTGCCTCAGACCCCTCAGCTCCCAGGAGGGGCATTTACATGGCAGAGTTCTCCCCTCCCTGACCCACATGTGTTTGGAAGCTCAGCACCTCTGCTGCCATTAGATTTGGACGCTGACTCATTTCCAGAGGTTTCACCCAAAGACTTTCCATAAAGGAAACAAGCCTTGGAGGGGCAGGGTGCAATCTGCTTCACGTGGCTTTAAATACAACAGCCCAAGGAACAGGCTCTACTTCCTTCCCCTTCTGACAGCAGCCGAGGGACCCGACACCAGCAAAGTCACACTGCTGCCACTCTTCAACTGCTGCCTGACAAAAGCTGGTTTTCTTTTTTTCCCCTGTGTGCAGCCCTCGGGAGCAGCCTGGAAAAGACCCTGTGCCCTGTGCCCCGTGCCCCACCCCACGAATGCCCTGTGCTCCTGCCTGGAGAATACCCTGTGAGCCTACGGGCAGCCCCAGCCCCTCAGCCCAGGCAGGTGGCCCAAGAGTTTTGTCTGATGGGGCAGGGTCAGAACCTCAGGGGCTCAGGGCCCTCAGCTCAGGGGCTGAGGATCCTGTGTTGTATCTCCCGCAGCCCCCTGTCAGTCCTGCAGGGTCCACTCACCTCGCTAAGCCAAGAGCAGATTCATGTGAAACGTGTGGGGCTTGGGACATTAAGGGCCTTCAGTTCAGTCCCCCGGGCTGTGGATGCTGAGTGACTCCCGGAGCTGTGCTGGGGGAGGGCAGGGGTGTAACACGGCTCCAGGATCACTAATCCCCAAGCAGATGTGCAGGGAGCAGCCCTGCAAGGCTGCCCAGGGCACAGACGGCCATTGTTTTCCATTTGAGACACATCCAGCAACCCTTTTTCCCAGCAGTTTGCAGCCTGGTGCCTTTGCAGGGTAGCGTGGGGCAGTTTGTTCCTGCACAGAGACTTTTCCAGCACAGCGAAGGCAGCTCTGGGAGCAGCACCCGCTGGGCTCCACTGCAGCACTGGGAAGAGGGGCTGGCTGGGAGGTCAGCACCACGCTGCCTCCTCCCCAGCACCTGGCAGCATGGAGCAGGCCTGGAGCCATGGAAAACCTCTGCAAATTATCCGCTGAATTGGGAATGTGAAACTCGACCCGTGACTGTTGAACTTCACAAAATAAGCTCTGGAAGAGCTGCCTGGAACCCGGCTCCTGAGGCTGCTTAAAAACCATCAGGCAGGATAATTCCTAGAGAGGGAGACTGTTCCAGTTACTGGAAGTCGGCTTCAAAAAGCAGAGAACTCACCAATATTGATCTCGTCATCCGTTAGTGTGTCACCGATGAAGTCGAACTGGAAGGACTGCAGAGTCTGGGAGAACTTCTGCACTGCTGAGGAGTATCCTGGAAAAGGACAGAGCAATCAATCAGCTGGGGGTTTCTGCAATTGTTCTACAGAGGCTGCACGTCTTAGGAATTTATCCTGAATGGAACAAGACCATAGGAAGGTAGTTATGAAAATCCATAGGCTTTGGGAATTTCAACGCTGCAGAAAATGCTGCAGCATTAATAACCCTCAGAGGCTGCAGAGAACATTGGATTTGCGTTTTTTCTCTCTCTGAAAAAGCTTCTGCAGCACTAATGGATGGACCACAGAGTGCAACAACTGATCAATGGCCTTGTGTCCAGCCACATACAGGAAGGGACACTGACACACTTCCCTGCAGGAAAACATTCAGGAGATACTCCAGGGCTCTGTGCACAGCTCCTTGGAGCACAGGGGCTGTCAGACAGGCTGGCCACTGTTCACAGGAATTGTTTCATAATATGGGAGAAAAATCTGTAGAGTCAGAAAATAAATGTGAGGAAAAAGGCAGGACTAAAAATAACTGTCCCTTTGTAGGGTCATGGACACAGACAGGCCCTGCGGGAAGGACAGTGCCACAGAGCACAGAGCACAGAGCTGAGCCAGGGGGCTCAGCTGGGCTTGCCTGGGCACCCACAGATGGCCCTGGGACCTGCTGCTCCTGCTGGTGAGGAACAGTCCGGGCTGGAAGCAAAGAAATTGCCTAATGTTTTCTGTGGCTCAGTCCAAATTATTTTTGGACTTCCAGAGAAGTTTCTAGCCCAAAGGATGCTTTGTGTCTTTGCACCCTGTGTGGCTGCAGGACGCGGCTGGACGGCGTCTGCTGGCATTGGCAGAGAGGCCCTGGGACGTGACAGTGACACCACAACAGAGCCCGACCCAGGGCCAGCAGGGACAGCACACTCACTGCATTGACCACATCATCCTGCACAAAGCTACAGCAATTCCTGAGATACAAACAGAAGGAGGCTGCACTTGCCTGACCTCAGAGAGTAGGATGTAGGCAACAAAAAGAAAAGCAAAGGAATAATGTTAGATTCTGATTTACATTGCTACTTCCCCTAATTTGGGACTCCAGCTACAGGCACAGTCCCAGGCTGGACTCCTTTGTGGCAGTGCACAGAGATGGCACTTTCAGAAATCCATGAAATTACAAGTGGGGAAGATGTGATAGTGCAGACATTAATGGGCAACCAGCTCCCACCACTGCTTTGCCAAACCAGCACCATGATTTTCATAAATAGGAACGTGGTGTACATGGATGGGTTTCTTTGATTTGAAAATAAAACTTACTACTGCGGTGGCAATCATGGGATGTTCTGAAATGCTACTGTGAAGGGGAGAGAAAAATTGGACAACATTGAAATGAATGTTGGGGAAAAGAAGTGGCCTGTGTGGGATACTGGCAGGTCCCCAGACTGCCCTGCTTTCCCTGTCCCCAGGTCAGGAGCTCCTGACCCCGCCAAGGTCCCTGGGCAGGCAGGGGTGGGGGGACTGCTGGGTCCCCGATGCAGGCTCAGAGTGCAGTCCCTGCTTCTCCCTCAAAAGCCTCGTTCAGCAGCTCCCTCCGATGGGTCAAACCTTTGCTCCTGAATGGGCAGATTCAGGCCTGAATGTCGCTATTTAGCCCCAGCTGCCAGGGGCTGGAGCACGTAAATGGGTGAACTCTTGCACAGAACGATGTCATTGACTTGATGGAAAACCTCAGCAAATAATTCCCCCTCAGTCCCCCAGTGCTCGCTCAGGCCAGGCCGGAGGCTCATTCAGCCCTCGCTCAGGGGAATCTTTGTTCATCCCCTGCAAATCCCCCTCACGGTCCCTGACGCTGCTGTCGCCCCATCCAGCCCCTGCCCCGCCGCTGGTCGCAGGTGATTTTCAATCCCTCCCTCCAAACATCCCTCCCAGCCCCGTGTGTGTCCTTGAGCCCCTCTGAAAGCAGCAGCACCCCCAGCCAGCATCCGTTTCTCTGTCTGTCCCCTCCATGGGTGCTGGCTGGGGGCAGGTGACAAGGCACCACAGCTCCAGTGTACCCGTGAGCACGGCGGCACACACAGGTCCCACGGGTGGCACCTGCCAGGGACAGAGGGTCTCCGTGTGCCGTGTGTCCCTGTCAGCCCAGGGGAGAAGAAGGAAGAGAGGGAGAGGGGGCGTGAGCCCATACCACGTGTGCTCGGCGGGCTCTGGAGGAGCTCTTAATGGAAACCAGGCTTCTCCAGACCAACGCAACTCGACTCCCACACGTAGCGAGCCTTGGCTGAACATCGGCTCCTGACAGAGCTCCTGTGTGCATGCACAGGACAGCAGTGCTGCTGCCGCGGCACTGCCACAGCTCTGGCGTGGGGCTGGGACACAGCACAGGGCTGGGAGACTGCTGGCACCATGGGACAGCTCTGGCGTGGGGCTGGGACACAGCACAGGGCTGGGAGACTGCTGGCACCATGGGACAGCTCTGGTGTGGGGCTGGGACACAGCACAGGGCTGGGTGACTGCTGGCACCATGGGACAGCTCTGGTGTGGGGCTGGGACACAGCACAGGGCTGGGAGACTGCTGGCACCAGGGTAACAGAGGATAGGGGCTGTGTCCCTGCAGGGCCCAGCACCAGGCCCTGAGGCAGAGAATTGGTGTCAGTGCTCAGAGACACTCGGTGGGACGTTGCCCCTTCCCTCGGTGGCACCTGAATGGCAGTGGTGACAGTGGTGACACCCCATGGGGCAGGCAGGGGGGCCAGGGAGAGAGGGATAAGCCATGGCCACAGGAAAGAGGCTTGACCACAGGAAGAAGCCAGCAGGAAGAGATTTGCTGAGTGGAAAAACGAGGCTCCATCCCCCGCTGGGAGAGATAAGTCTGTATTCTCCCTTATTTTAACTGTCGGAAATGTTTCCCCCCCAATACAAACACTCGGTTGCCAAAGGCTCCTGCTCTGCACCCCCAGAGCCTGGCAGGAGGGAGAGGTGGCTGCAGGGCCTGTCCTGCTCCCCCAGCACCAGGACCCAAGGATCAAGGAATAATGCCATGCTCCAAGCTGGAATATCCCTGCGAACAGCACGCCAAGGCTCAGCCCTACCCCAAGAACCCTGCCTGCTCAGCCTGTTTCCATGGAAACACACCAAAATGAATTTGATCAGGAGTCCTCAAGGATTCCTCTCCCTTCCAGCGTCAGGAAGCAATGCCAAGTTTCACCATTTGTGGTTACAATAATTTACTCTTCTAGTGAAAATGAAGTTCCATCCCTGCACAGAGCGGCCCCAGCCAGGCCGAGGGCAGGCGTGAGGAGCAGCAGTGCCAGCCGTGCCGGCCAGGAGGCACACGGGGAACTCGGGGCTGTATTTATGTGTGGATAAACACACCTCCAGAACCAGCAGCTCTGAGGGATGTGCCTCACAGCCTGCTCAGTAAGGACTTATGATTCTTACTTCAACCTTTGACAGCAACCACAGGTAACCAAAAACCACAAACAAAAGTGCTGCTACCGCTGCGAAAGCCACAGGTCTCTGAAAAAACACAAACACAAGAAGAGCCCCAAACCAGGCTGTGGTGCTGCTTTTTCCTCCAGTGCTTAGAATTTAAACCAGAAGGAAACCATCACCACAGAAGAGAACCATGGGGAAACAGGGTGAGCAGACACGGCAGAGAATGGGGCACAGAGGTGCTGCTCAAGGGTCTGCAATGCTTGAGGTGTCACAGGTGCACATCCTTAATTAGCTTTACTAATTGCAATCCAGAAGTCACAGTGTGTGTGACTGCAATGGTCCTCTGTTCCCAAGAGAGGAAACCATGCCCCTGAGCACACAGAAATAGAAGTGGCCGTGACAACCAAGCGGTGACAGCCCTGGGGACCAGCAGGATCTCTGAGCCAAGACAGGAGGCCCCTGCCTGGGCTGCCTCATTTAACACCACAGGGACACAATGGGACATAGGTGTGACACAGGTGCAAAAAGCAGCCTGATTTTTAGAAAGAAACGCTTTGAAAACCAACAGAACATCTCCAACTGTGCAGGAGAGTGGGTGTGGAGGGTACACATCACTCAGGCCAGGGCCAGGCTGCCAGCACCCTCAGCCCCGTTATCCACACCCAAACAGCCTTTGTTTATAGGACACTTGTTGGCTCTGCAGCAGCTGGTACACCCAGCACCACTCTGCTTCTTCATAGGAAACAGCCAGGTGGGAATTTCTGCTCCTCCAGAAGCTAAGGGGCAGAGCAAGCAGTGGGTTCAGCAGCCCTTTGGCTAATCCCCATCACATGCTGCTCCCAGGGAGCAAATTAAGGAGGAAAAAACAAAATAAATACCGCCCCTCAACCTCATCATCGTTGCAATCATTGGCCAGTGACACCTCCAGTGCAAAGACAGTCCTGAGTTTAATCTGATCCAGCTGAAGGCATGAATAGCTGAGCAGTGATGGGGCTGCAGCATCCCTGTCCTGTTCCTGGGAAGGGACAGGATGTCCTGGCCCACACTGGAAGGTGGGAAGTGACTTTCACTGGTCTCCCTGCCTGCACCTACGCACGGGCAGCTCGGGGAAGAGCAGCCAGCAGAGATTTCCACGGGGGAAAAAGCAATTCCTGAGGTTCTGCATCCACCCGACACACAGATTGCAGTGCCAGTGCAACTCAGTCACAGCTTCAGCCACCCAGAAATAAAACCCATAAGGAATCAATAGGGAAAACACAACCCAGGTTTGACCATGGCAGTGCAAATAACCAGAGCAAAGCTAAGCAGGAGCTCCATCTTTGCATTTTGCTTTCTTCTTCTCCAGCTTGAAAACAGAACTATCAAAGCCTGCCACACATTTTCCTTTCAAATAAGCAAACAAAAAGACAATAAAAGTTCACTCTGCCCTTAAACAAGAGCATTTTAAGACATGGAAGTTTTCAGGTTGGGATCTCAACCCTGGAAATCCATTTTTGTCAGGGAAACATTGCAAGACCCTGCCACACGGCAGCTGAGGATGTACCTACATTTCCTACCAATGGTCCCTATGGATGATTTTCTCCTCCCTGGTGGAGAGCTGTGCACAGCATACGCACAGCATGAGAAATTCCACTTTTCCCAGCATGCAGAGAGAAGGCTGTGATTCCTGAGGGGAATATAATGTGCCCATTGTTACCAGCTCCCGCCAAAGAATTCCCCAGGGAGTTGCATCACTAAGGAGATGGAGCTGATCACCATCACCACCCTGGGGAGGAGGTTCTGGACACAGTACCCGACCCACTGCTTCCCGGGAATTCTCTGTCATTGCAGCAGAGTTTTAGGAGTCAGCACACAAAGTAAGTGGCCAAGGGGCCAGACTCTGCTCCGAGCTGTTGGATTTACACTGTGTGTACTACCTGCATGAAGTCCCCAGTCTGTCCCACAGAAATATCTCAGCCTGGAAAGCCATGAGCTCCCCCCCCTGAGCCTAGATGTGCCATCAAGATCAGGAGTAACAAGCCCTGACTCATGGAACACTCCCAAATACTCTACACCTGCTCAAACACAGAAACATGTTGATTTTCTCAGATGAGGATAAAAAAATAACCTTCCTGTCAGCCTTCTAGGTAGTCCCAAATCCACACAGGATCTTGCAAGGAATCCAGCCCTCTTGGTGCTGCACAGAGGAGAGATGCTCACCACTAGGGAATTACAGAGTGCCCAGGACAGGCAGCGCCTGGCATTGACCCAGGGCAAGCCGTCCGCAAGTGCCCCTGAAGGCTCTGTGGGGACTCAGAAATCCTGACACATTGGACAAAGGCCATTCTTCCCACACTGACACGGGTTTTCCACTTGCCAGGAGTAAGTGGCTATCATGAACTGCTAAAAATAACTTGCTATATTTAGCTGTGCTTTACAAACCTCTTGCAAAGGAGTTTACTGGATGTCTCACACTCTGTCACACATTTACCTCTCCTAATCAGCCCTTCATTGACTGAGTTGTTCATAAGCTGCCGCTTCCCTTTCTCAGCCAGTCCAGCCCAGGCTCCAGGCAGAAGAGCAGGGCTGTGCTCCCAGTAAAAAGACATTTCTCAGTACCTCTCCCTAACCAGTGACCTTTTGCTCTGCAAGCTGGTTACCTGCCCTATAGACCATCATCTCCACTCACACATCCCCCTCCCACTCTCTCCCCACCTTCCACAGTTTCTGTTTCCTGTCCTAAACTTCAATCTTTTATTCTCATGAATTCTTCTCCTTGCCCAGCCAGCCTTGTGGGAAGTGCCCAAACATGCTTGACAGGCTTATTTTCTCATTTACTGTTAAATTAAATACCCGAGGACCCAGACAGCAATGGTTCACACTCCTCATATAATTCTCATGCCTGCTTTATCTCCCCCATTGCCTGAAGGAAGCCGGCTCTGCTGAACCTGCCATGCTCCAGAAGAGCTGGCAGAGGTTATGAGGCTGCACCTCGAAGCTCAAGGCAGTTAAACACACAGAGGTGCTTTCCTGGATGCCTGGAGTACAAGGAGATCATGGGTCTCCTCACCAACAGCTTGGAAGTTTGGCAACATATCAGCCCAAAACCCCAACCAAAACACAAAGCAACCAAGCAAGACTGGAAGGACTTCGGGTCTGAAAAGAAAAACCTGAAAGTTTTCGGGTATATTGGTCTATTTTGGAGAAAACTGAGAGTGAGTGATATGGGATAAAGCTTCTGGAAGAAGGATGCACTCCCATTCTCCCTTGGATTAAGTTATGCAGCATCTTCTTCCCAAGACCTCCAGAGTGACAGATCCATTAATCAGGAAGCGAATCATGCAGCAGAGCCACATTTCAAAGCAAAGACATGGAACACACCATTCTCCCAGTGACACTCACTGACTTGTACTGGTTTCCTAGAGAGTGGCACTTCAGGCTGTGTGTTTAATATTTTTATAAGGGACAGTGTGTTGGATGAATTTTTTTTAATGAATTTTGCTTCTGAAACACAAGGGCAGCACAGGACGCTGCAGCTCAGCCTCTTGCCTGGCCCAGCTCAGCCAGGGTACCCCTGCTCTCCCCACAGCAGCAAAACCCCCGCTGGCATCAGCACTTCCCTTAGTGCTCCTCAGGATGAGCCATGGGTAAAACTGCACTTTGGAAGCCTGAACATCTCAGAGATTAGTTTTTTCCCCTTTGGCATTTTGCTGGCCTTTCAAATCAACCTCGCAGCCCTGCAAAGCTGGAGGAGTTGCTTCAGCAAAACTGGAAAGAGACACAGGGCAGCCAGCCCAGAACACGTGGCCAATTGAAATGGAAGTTAAGAAAAGATGAGCGGCCTTAGAAATCGGCAAAAGTGGTGAAATGCGCAGTAAGGAGTAATGCAACTGTTTTTTAAACAAACGCTCCTGGGGTCACAGAGGCAGAGAAGAGTCACAAAGGACAAAACGCCATCACAGTTCTTTGGTTTACCACAGACCAAGTCCAGCCATGGGGCTGGTGCTGCCACACCTGCAGGAATTTCAGACCAGCTGGTGTCCCAGTCCAACTGCCAGCACACCAGGGAATTGCTCAGCACTGCCCTGGAGCACAATGAACCCGGGCGTGGGAGGGAGAGCCACAGCTGGGGGACAGTGCCCAGCTCCGTGGGCACTGGAGCTGCTGGTGGAAGTGGTGGGCAGCTCCTGTGCTGGGCAGTCGGCGGCTCCCAAACCCCGCATGGGAGGCTCCAAGGGTAGCAGCTTTCCTGAGAACTCCCAACACCCAGGCTGCTGGATGCCTGCCCCTGCAGCAGGGACGGCCAGGTGAGTCGTGGGGATGGTGCTGCCAGGTGAGCCCTGGGGATGGCAGTGCCAGGTGAGCTGTGGCTGTGGCAACTGCGTGACACTTAGGGGCTGGAAGCCAAGCAGGCGGCCAGCTGGAAGCAGGGTGAGGCTGGCAGATGGCTCTGGCTGCTGCACCTATTTATACACCTGTTTACATCACTGTCCCACAGAAGCCAGTCATTGCCTTCAGAATACCAGCCTGGGGACAGGTCCTCGGGCTGGGGAATGAAGGACAGACTCTTTGAAAAACAAAAATACACAAAGCTAAGCCATGGAAAACAAACGGATTTTCCCCTCCCTTGGGAGGAGTGAGCTGTTAGGGAGGGGCAGCAGCCACTTTCCCAGGGGCATCAGGGGAGCGAGGGCAGAGCAGCAGAAATCCCTGCAGTGCTCCAGGCCACCCAGAGCCCCCAGCTCCGAGAGCAGCCGAGCAGGCTCTTGGCACAGTGCTCTGGCGTGAGCGGCCGGAGAGGGTGTGCTCCAAGATCCACGGCTCCCCGCTGCACAGGCAGGACGGACACCGGGAAAACAAACATGAAAACAACGGACTCTTATCCGGGGCAGAGCACGAGCAATCCCCACAGAGACATCTCATGATGTGCAGAGCCCTCACATGCATCTCCCTGCAGCCCCCCTTCCCAGGCAGGGCAGGTTCCGACGGGCGAGGAAGCCGCGCTCGCTCCGAGCACAGATGATTTCAGAGTTTCCTTCGATAAGGGCGCAGCGGGGCTGGGCAGGGGCCAGCTGAGTCACACAGCACGCCAGGGAGCGGCGGCTCACCCGCGATCCGAAGCGGTTCGGTGCGGGGAGGAACGCGCATCCCTTCTCATCCAGGCTGGGAGACGATGCCAGCGTGGACATGGCCTGTCCTGCGCCAGCTGGCATCTCCCGGGAGACTCCTGGGCACCATCAACCTGACCGACACTGGGGCAGCCTGACCTGCAGAGCACACTTAGGGGGGGCTTTCCAAGAGCTACCCCCACTCTGGCCACCTCTGCAAGGACTTGGGGGTCTGGCTTTGTGCTTCCACACCAAAGGGTCCCCCCCGCTGCTCTGCAAGTCACCACTTCATTCTGTGATGGAACAGCAACAGATTGTGTCCCTTGTTCTCCATTCTCACAGCTACAAGGTTTAGTAATGTTAATAAATCTATTCTTGTTTTAAACATCCCCGGGCTCTTCAAAATCAGGCTTGGCTGGGGGAACAGGATAAAAGGAGAGAGATCAGACTGAGAGAGCAACTGACTTCTGGGCTGTACTTATATTTATAGACTTTATCTCAGGCTATTCTGCTGCTCTTATCATCACTTGAACAACTCATGACCGCATGTTCACCTGCATGGAGAATTCAGTGACAAGAAAGGACACGGGGCAGAGAGCCCATGTTTGAATGTGCCCCAGGAGAAAACAGCCAGCACGGCCTGGGATCGCCGCTCCCAGTGGAGCAGCTCGGCCAGCAGCGCTGAGGAGGCTGTGAGACAACACAGGCCAGTGTGGAACAATCCACCATCCCCAGAACAGAAACAACAAGGTTCCAAAAGCTTTCTCATTCACACGTGTCAGATCCTCAGACAGAAGCTTTACGTGTTTGGAAGATTCGTTTAATGCTGAGTAAGGAAAAGTAACTGCTGCCTTCTGAACTTCTCCAGCAGTTCCAAAGCATTTTGGTGCTCAGTACCTGTAAATGGTGCTGATTGTTCACCAGAGTTTTTTTTTCGATGGACCCACAACTCTCCAAAGCTCTGTGTTCCTGCCAGGCAGTGCTGCACAGCAGCCCCCACAGCAGCACCTGCCCTCTGTCCCTGGAGAATGGCCCAACCTGGCACTGCAGGCCCTCCCTGCAGCCCAGATCCATGGCTGGGCAGCCAGGGATCAGTGCCAGAGCCACATTGTGTGGGCAGGAGGATGCAGCATGGCCAGGATGTGCCACAGGTGTCTGGCTGCACGCTGCAGCAGAACAGAGTGGGCACAGCACTGTCACTCCACAGAGCCAGGCTGGCCAGCAGGACAGAAGCCACCTGTGAAAAGCCTGGGGGCAAGCATGGGATGCCACATCCATAGTTACCAGTGTGCCACCAACAGCATTAGGAAATAAAATATTCCAACAATACCTCAAGTAAAAAGCCAGAAAAGCTGAGTCTTCATACAGTGACTCAAGAGGAAACTCTTAGGTCAGCAGCAGTGCTGCTGTGAGCCGTGGGCTGTGAGACACACAGAACATGGATAACACCCACATCCTCCAAGGGAAGGAGCCAGAAAAGGCAGTAGAAGATGGATGAAAAGCTCCCTGCGTGCCTCATGTGCAGCACAAGAAAAAATATCCTTAAACACATGAAAACAACTTCACCTCTTGTCCTGGCCCCTTGTGCTGCTGTACACAGGCGAGTCCTCGGGAAGCATATCTGGGCTGGAAAAAGCCATCACAAAATATTGCACATTGGTTTGTTTAAGCTGGACCAAGACTGGTCCAGAGTCCTCCCACCACCCCCGAGCTGGCAGGGACAGGGCTGGCTTGGTGCCCTTGCCAACCATGCCTGCCCACATTCATGCCCTGGGCTTCCTAAAACAAAGCAAGGCCTGGGCACACCTGGGCATGGATGGAGCAGCTGTAACCAGCAAGAGCCAGTGGTTACTGGGGGGAGGCTGGGGAGCTCAGGACTGCAGCAGGGAGGGAGCGAGGGACAAGGAGCCAGGCCTGGGGCCATCACAGCATGGCCAAACCATCCTGTACCCAGCCTGGCGCCTCAGCCACCAGCAAAGCAAACTCAACAGCAACAACTTGCCCAGCCAGAGAGCTGCTCCAGGGGGAGCAAAAGCCAGCAAACACATCCCTGAGCCCCAGAACACGGGGTGGGATCTGCCTCGCAGCTGGATCTGGTAGATCCTGTGCCGGCCCCTCGTCTCTCCTGCCTGCACTGAGGATACGGCTCTGGTGCTGGGGGTGAGTTGGCTTTTGGGAAGGTTTTTGTTCTTTTTTCTGCTATTGTGTTTTAGTCTCTGGTTAAAGCGTGTCTGGTTTAGATTTGCACCAACTGGGGCCCTAGTCCTGTGCTCAGAGCTTGCAGCCCAGGAGCAGGAGCTGCTTCATCAGCAGCTGCTCGCTGCAGAGACCCCCTCTACCCAGCTGTGCTGAGGGTGCCTGCAGGGCACAGATGCTCCCAGGGAGAGCTGGGGTCTGGCTATGGGTGTGATGTCTTTTGAGACATTTAGAGCTGGGAAGTCAGGAGACAATTTTACAAGTTAGAAATTTACAAGCAGTAACTGGTGCCCTTATTGGCTGAAATCCCCAGCGAGGATGGGGAAGACCAGCAAGGAGCCAACAAGTACACGAGATCACATTATTGCTGGAGGAGAGTGATGTATTTTCCAGCAGGTCATTTCCCCCTGCTCCATTCTGTCTCATGGCTAAGCTGTCTTTGTGGGACAGGACACTGTCACTGCAGCACCTCAGTGCCCAGCTGTGCCTCCCAGCAAAGCCGATGCTTGCCTGGAGAGCTGCAGCCTCTCCTGGTGTGGGACAGACTCCTTCTTCTTCCCCATTTTCCAGAGGAGCTTTAGGGTTGCTTGGACACGGTCCCCAGGATCTGGCTGTAACATACTGCAGGAACAGATTCCAGCCATTGTCCCCACAGCCTTCCCATGAACCAGGAGATGGGGTTCTGGGGAACTGGGCAGACAGGCCACTCTGGGTGGCTTCAATCCCATTAAAATAACCTGTTCCAATGCCACGCTGCTTCCCACACTCCACAGCATTAAACCCCCAGGCACCACATCCAACGACAGCACAGAAACCTGCCCAGAACAGGTCTGCCATGCTGAGGGACACCCTGAGGGGACACACAGACAGCAGTGCCCACACACAGTGCTGCAGAACCTGCAGGGATGATGATGATGATGATGGTGGGACCTTCCCTGGGTGTCCAAGGAACCCCATTCCTGGGGAAAAGCTCACACAGTCCCTACACATTCCTTTGTCATGTAATCCTTCAGAATGAAGTGCTCACGGTATGGGGGAGGCTGGGAACTGCCAGCACAGTCCCAGGCACTCTGCAGAGCTCCACGCCGGACAGAAATCAAGTGCAAAACCACATACACAACACTTGCATGAGAACTCACAGCTCTTCGAGCTTCAAAGGACAAGTTTCACCATCACAGCACTCACAGGTACTAATGAGAAAAGCCTCTGACATTTTTCCAACTCCATTTGATATTTAATAGGGAGAGAAGATCAAAGACCAGGGGTGGTTTTGCATTATCATACACACAGCAGAGCACAGTGAGCAGGAGAGATTAAAGAAACCCACACTGAAGCACAGAAAGAAATGCTGTAAAGCAGCCATTCTTGCAGCCACAGTGATGCCATGGAGTCACAACTTCTGACACCCTGGTGGCCTAGAGCATGTGCCCTGAGCGAGGCTCCTGTCACACCAGTGCTGGCCACGGCGAGCTCTGGCCACGGACAAGCTGCTGTTGGAGCCAAATCTCCAGTGCCCACATCAGGTCCTGATCCTGGCCAGCCCAAGGGGATGGGCACCACCATGAAGGGACAGACACCTTCCAGTCCTTCTCCCTTCCTGACCAGGGACAGGCCACGGTGGTCTCAGCACTGCCAGTACAACGTGCAGGACCAGCATTGTCACTTGGCACTGCCAGTGACTCTCCATACTCCTGGCACAAGAAACAAGGGACGCAGCCAACTTTACAACAAAAATAATTTCCATTTCTGATTCAAAGTATTATTTTCTATTATTGGCTTTCACAGCCAAGACTGTTACAAATGAACAATATTATTCTCTGCTTTAGTCAGTTCAATTCCCCACTTGGCAATACTGAATACTTTGTCTCCTTGTGGTGTCCCACGTAGCTGTGACTACTCAGCTCTTGTGGGGTGTCAGTCAGCAGGAGAAAGTACCACACTCAAAGGCAGCACTGGTAGGGCTGTGACTGCAGAGTGACCCTCCCCAGGATATGGTGGGCTGCAGGCCCCTGGAAGAGCTTCACCCCTGGAATTTTATTTGTTCCAGCTGGTGACACATCAGCTGGGTGGAGGGAATGGAACCAGTTTCTCTTAATCCATGAAAGTTCAAAGGAGTTTAAAGCCCCCTAAAGTGCCCCCCTCATTCAGGTAACCTGGCCTTGAATACTTCCAGGGATGGGGCAGCTACAGCTTCTCTGGGCAACCTCTGCCAGGGCTTCATCACCCTCACAGGGAGGAATTTCTCCCCATTATCCCATCTAACTCTGCTCTCTTTCAGTTTGAAGCCATTCCCCATTGTCCTGTCACTCCATCCCTTGTTCAAAGTTCCCCTCCACCTTCCCTGTAGGCCCCTTCAGGTACTTCACCCGATCTCCTCATTGGATCTCACTCTCCTGATGGGACCACCACCACTTTTGCATCCCAGCAGCTGAGGGCACCTCCACCTCACCCTGTCAAGGAGCACAGAGGGATTGTCAGCCATGGCTGTCCGAGTGGACACTGGGATCTGCCAGCTGGTTGTGGTGAGGCCATGGCCAGTGAGTATCCCAGATCCCCACCCACAGCTCCACATGGATAGGATTCAGAGATATATCTATTTTTTTTAAGTTATCTGTTAACTAAACACAGGGAGCTGATGGAAGCCCAGGCAGGATTGCCCCAGCACCTCCCTGGTAGCCTGCTGGATGAGCTACAAAAACACCCCACAGCATTTCAGGCAAGAAATCCTCAGCCCTGGGGGTTCTCAGTGCTGTCTGGGTGTGCTCTGCTTTCTTCTGCTTCTGCCCTTCCTCCGTGGCTGGTCTCCCTGGGACGGGTCTGCTGACCCAGCAAAATCCCTCACATCCCTGTGCACTGCACACACTGAAAAGGGAAATGGTTTTGAACAAAGTGATGAAGAAAAGCATTTCCATTAGCAAGCAGGTTTGTTTTAACCCCTCTGATTTCCTTTTTTTTTTTTTTTTTTTTTTTTTTTTGCCCCGGTGGGGGCAGAGGTGTTTNTTTTGCCCTGGACTGTGCAGAGATTTGTGTTTTTGTACCCACGTTAGGTCTCACAGCCCTGTGACGTCAGCAGTTTCAGTCACACCAGCTTTTGTCTCTGCTGCTTCCAGATGGGCAAACATGGGCTATTCCAGCCACAGCCTCGATAACAAGGAAGCTCTGAATTATTCTGAACAAAAGGGCAGCAGCTAAACCTATTAACACCAACTGAAACCAACCAGCTGGCAGGAAAACTGTGTGTGACCAGCGTGGATTGTCTGTGTCCCTCCACTGCCCCCATGGATGCTCTGTTGGCCTGGGCTTGGATTCTACTGCATCGATAACAGCAGAGAATCATGGAATCATCTGGATTGGAAAAGACCTTTAATATCATGGAGTCCAGGAAGGCGTGGGAGACGACACAGGGAAGCTGTGTATGAAGGTGTACCCACAGCTGTGGGGAGGGAAGACAAATCTAAGCAGTCAGAAGGTCAGTGTCAAACACGTGGGACTTGGTGGTTTCAGGTGACACAACCTGGCCCAGGTGCTCTGGTGATCTGTCAGCACTTCTGAACAGGCGACTCCCGCAAAGTCAACACTGAGATCGACATTTCATTGGGAAAAATGCTCACCGTGATTCAGAGAACGACAGGACACCGACAACAAAAGGAGGACGTGCAGCAGGGCCCCTCGCATGCTCACGGTGGTCCCCCAGGGCGACGAGATGCCCAACGCTGAACCCGCCACGCTCCCCCCGCCGCGGGAGATGCAGAACCACGGAGCACCATCCCCGAACAGGGATCACCGTCCCCAAACGAGCAGAGAGATGCCTGGGAAGGCTCGGCCGATCCCGCCGCCGGTGTCAGCCCAGCGGGACGGGGATCCTGCCTGTCCCTGCGCGGGGACAGCTGCGGGGGGCCCCGGGGGTGGCACTGCAGCGACAGGGACGCGCCGGGGGTGGCGGCCGCTGCCCGGGGAACGCCAGCCCTCCCCGGAGCGATGCAGGGCACGGGCCCGAAGCGGCTCCAGCACGGGGCTGCAGGCGATGCCCAAGGAACGGGACACACCCCAGTGAGCGGCCGAGCCCTGCCCGGACCCCCGCCCCGGCCCGCTCACCGCGGATGGCGGCGATGAGCGCGTTGCCGTCCTTGATCACCTCCTTGATGAACTTGTTGGTTCGCTCCAGCTCCTGCTCGTAGCACTTGAGGCGCTCGCGGAAGTCGGGGCTGTCCAGGTAGCAGTCGCTGAACTCCAGCGGCGGGTGCCCCATGGCCGCGGCTCGGCCCGGCTCCGCCGCGCTGCGCCTACGGAGCGCTGCCGCCGCCGCCCCGGGCGCCCC
>VZSE01000060.1:275076-298870 GCA_013398275.1 Promerops cafer
GGCGGCGCGTGACGTCGCGGCGCGCGGTGATGACGTCAAGGGCCCTCCACGTCGCCGGGGCGGCCAAGATGGCGGCGGCGGAGGGGAGCGGGGCTGGGGGGACCCTGGTGAGTGCGGCCGGCGGGGCCCTGCGGGGAGCCGGCGGGGTCAGCAGCGGAACCGGGGAGGCCGGACTGCGGGCGGGCCAGGGGCGTTCGGGCCTCCCTCTCTCCCTGAGCAGGGCCAGGCAGTCGGTCAGGTGCCAGGCAAAGGCGGAGCGGGGTCTGGAGGCCTGGGCGGGCGGCGGCTCGTCCGAAGGGCGGGGACGGGGAAAGAGGCCGAGAACAGGGGGGAGGAAAGCGGCAGGAAAAGAAGACAGGAAAGGGGACGGGGTCAGGCGCAGGGCCGGGGAGCCGCCGGCCTCCCGCCGTGCCCTCCCTGCCCCGCCTGCCCCAGCGTTTGCCGTAGAACCGGTCGGGCTGTGCCCTGTTTGCCTTCACCGCCGGGCACCCGAGAGCTTTCCTCGCCCGCAGGCAGGGAGGGCATCAACCCGGTTAAGCCTGGTCCCTGGGCAGCCTCGGTGTGTGTCCGGGCGGGGGTGTCCGTGCAGCTCCACCGGGCTCTTAAACGAGGGTACTCGGGGGATGGTGCGGCTGTGCAGCCCTCAGCCATCACCTCCCTTAAAACACAGCTTTTTACTTCTTTCAGTCACTGCTGCCGGAAAGAGCACAGAGGGCGGGTTCTGGGGGTGGCAGGAGACAGGCTCACACACACCTGCTCAGCTCTTCAGGCCGTGACCTGCTCACATCGGGCAGCGACAGCTGGCCCTGCTGCAGAACTTTTTATTTGTTGTACCCCTGAACTCTGAGCAGCTCTGTCCATCCCCAACCCATCTGAAGTGCACACAAGCACGTTTGTGTTTCTTCCTAAAGGTTTGTACCCATTCAGTTCCCAGGTCTGGCAGATGTGTCAATATCCCAGGATATTCCAGTGGAAGGGGAGATCACTGTCCCTGTGGGATCTCACTCTCCTGATGAGGATTACTCCACACTGGATGAGCCAGTCAAGGACACAATTGTGAGTCTCATGGCTGGCGTAAAACTCAGGTTTTCTGGTGTCTTTGGCAGCTGTTGTGCAAAACCTGTGTTTTGCACAGCTCTGCTCAACCTGTACTTCAGTGGGGATTGTTTTAGAATTCATCACGCAAAACAAATTCCTGTGGGTCAAAAAGTGTCTGAATTTTGGCCCAAAGTTTCTCTGTGATCCTGAAATCAGTGTGAGGGCAGAGACCTCAGTGGGAGTTTGTGGGAAACTCTACTGACTGAAGCTATTTTTCATTTATTTTCTTTTCCTAGAGGAGCAATCAAATTGTTGGGTATATTCTGCTGTTATTTAAAGATACGGTATTGTGGTTGTTAAAGAAAAGGATGTGATGCTGTGGTTGTTAAGGAATGTAGGAAAAGTAGTCACTGTTTGTTGCAGAGGGTGCTACAGAACTTCTTGGGTTGGATCCTCTCCTGATTTGCCATCCATGTTCCTTTACTTCTGTCCCTTTGCTTTAGCTGGGAGCTGTAATTTTTGTTAGGGGATAAATTAAAGTGTTTTGTGTTTGTTTCAGATGAGGGACCTGAAGGCCGTTGGGAAGAAGTTTGTCCATGTCATGTATCCCAGGAAGAGCAGCACGCTCCTCAGGGACTGTACGTGCTGCAGCCTTCCTGATCCTGAGGAGAGGCAGAACCCAGCAGGACAGGGATTCAGCAGTGCTGAACATCCTGAGCAGCAGAGTTGACAGCTGGGGTGTCACCAGGGCTCTGTGACCGGGTGGTGTGGGCCAGGATGGGTGGAACTGGGAGCTTTAGCAACTGGTGGGTCTTGAATGAATTTTATTATAGATCATGGTATAAGATGCTCAATAAGAAAATTGTGAAGCAGTGAGAGATGGAAAATGGCACCTTGGGAGTTGGGCAGGGGGCTCTGTCACTGTCGGGAAAGCTGAACTGAGATGGTTCTGTGACTTCTGTGATGTGTTTTTCCTCTCCCTGCAGGGGATCTGTGGGGCCCGCTGGTGCTGTGTGTCTCCCTGGCTCTGTGAGTATTCCGGGGGAGTTTGGGGTTTTTGTAGCCCAGTGCATGAGGGAAATAAGACATTAAAAATTACTAATTAATGTGTTAAGGTCAATTTCATCTGATCCCTTTCTGCAGTGCTTGGTTGAGTTCCCTTATAAAATGTGTTTGTGACACTTCAAGCCCATTAGCACCTCCTGTCCCTAAATTTAGGGTTTAAGGATGAACTCTTCCTGGTCCCCTGTCCTAGGAATGGTTTTACTGAAGGTGTCTCAAGTTGTTCTGATTCAGCTGTGGTGCCTGCATCCCATAGTTATTCCAGGGTTTCTCTGAGGCTGGTTTGTTCAATCACACACTACTCTGCTGCTTTGAGAGGTAGCAAAACTTTGGTACATTAATTTTCATCTCAGCCTGTTGTCCATGGCTTGATTCCCTTCTGAATGCTTTCACAGCCCTCAAAACAGGGAAAAAATGGACTGAAGTCGCCTCAACCATTTTCCTTTCCTATGCAAAACTGAGGATGTAATGAAAATATAAAATGGATGAAAAACTATGGGCCTGCAGCATAACTGGGGATCAGTGTTGGGGCTCCTGCTCTGGCACCTACTCCAGTCTGGGAAAACTCAATCAACGCTGATGCCTCCATCTGTCTGTTCCCCACTGCAGCTCTTTCTCCCTGTTCCCCACTCCAGGATGCTGCAGGGAGGCTCTGCAGACAGCAAGGATGACGGAGGGCCCCAGTTTGCCGAGGTCTTTGTCATCATCTGGTTTGGGGCCGTTGTCATCACGCTCAACTCGAAGCTTCTGGGAGGGACCATGTGAGTGCGGGTTTGTTCCCTGGCAGTTCATGCCCTCCTGTGCACAGAGTTCTGCCCTGCCTGGCCTGACTGCTGCTTCCCCGTTGCTGTCTCCCTGTGCAGCTCCTTCTTCCAGAGCCTGTGTGTGCTGGGCTACTGCGTGATGCCGCTGACCGTGGCCATGCTGGTGTGCAGGCTGGTGCTGCTGGCGGGCGCGGGCACCGTCAGCTTCATCATCCGCCTCATCGTGGTGGGGGCCATGTTCGGCTGGTCCACCTTGGGTGAGTCCCTCACGTGTGCCCTGTGCTTGGGGAGCTTGATCCCTGTTCATTGCCTCGGGCAGAACCAAGTGATGCTCTAGTCTGAGGAGTCCCTGGGCTGCTGAAGGGCTGTAGAAATAGTTCTTCCAATCCTTGAGCTGGCAGAGGTTCAGCCTCTGCCTCTCCTCCTGGTCATGTGCAAATTGCCTTGGGCAGCAGGATGATGATTTAGTAGTAAACTCTGTGAGACTGTTTGGTGGTTTCATCTATGATTATGTTATAAATACTATTAGAAAATGCTGATTTTATAGAGATGCATTTGCATGATTTCTCCTGTTGTTTATCTGTAAGTCTGGCTCTCATTGTACAGTGTTAATGAGCATTTGTGGCCAGGCTGGCCAGGGCTTGGAGCAACCTGGGCTGGTGGAAGGTGTCCCTGCCTGTGGCAGGGAGTGGAACTGGATATCCCTTCCAAGCCAAACCGTGCCGTGATTCCATGACTCTCTGACTTGTCACTCTGTACGATAAAGTTGCACTTGGTGATTACAGCCCGTTGGTTTGAGCAGTGGTTTCTTTTCCAACACAGTTGCAGTGCAGATCCTCACTGCAGTTTGCTCCATGCAGTGGGGGTGTGAGGGGTGTGCTGCTCCTGCTCCACGGGTTTTGTGTCTCTGCAGCATCCACGGCGTTCCTGGCGGACAGCCAGCCCCCCAACCGCAAGGCGCTCGTCGTGTACCCCATCTTCCTCTTCTACTTTGTCATCAGCTGGATGATCCTGACCTTCACCCCCCAGTGAGCACCATCCCGAGGGACTGCTACATGGACTGGACTTTTTCACGGATGCTGCAGTGAATCCTTGGCTTTATCTCTTTCTAATTTATATATAGGGATACTGGAAAAAGGCAGGTTGTGGGATAAAGCCAGAGAGCTGCAAAAAGTGCTCATTTGTGTGTCCCTCTTTGTGAAAGATACTGAGGTCCAGCTGCTGAGGGGTTTATTTAGCCCTGTTCTGTACTGGTGTTAAATAAACAATGCCCAATGGGACAAGGATTGTTCCATCTGAGGAGAGGGGGAAATCCTGGATTTTCAAGCTGTTGCGAGATGAAGGTTTTGCACGTCTTGGCAGATTTCCTGCCTGTGCTTGGATTCTCACTGAAGATAAAAATGCCTTATCAAACCATAGAACTTCACTGCAATGACATGTGGAGAGGAAAGAGACGTGTCTGACTCCTGTTCATTCCTTTGTAGAGTGGTGGGATGCACACCCATGGCATTGTGGGACTGGGCCTTTCCCAGGAAAGGAGAGTTCAGTCAAAACTCAGTTGGGTCCCTTTGCAGGGAATTGGAGCAGGTGGCAGGGGGTTGCTTTTGCCCATATCCATGTGTTGTGCGTGTCCATCCCTTCATGTGGCAGGAAAGAGGGTTCCAGCTTGGTGCCTTCAGCACTGCATCCGTGAGGGGACTGTGGGCTCACAGCAAGTTACAGACCTGTGACCACAGGGAACAAAGATCAGAGTCCTGCAGCAATGCTGAGACTGCTTTGTACAGGGACTGGGCTCTCACTCTGCTTTTGGGAAGCGAAAATTCCTTGGAAAGTACCATGAATGTGTATGTATGATAGAAACAAGGGGTTCTTTGCAGGAAGTTGAGGTTTTGTTGCACAGGCTGTTTGGGTCTGGAAAACTACACCAGGGCTTAGGCCCCAAAGTGTTAAAACAGCTTGAAGTAAATGGTACTAGAGGTGTTGGTTGCTCTGAAGCAGGATGTGAATTCTGCTCTCACCTGCCTCTGTGTGACTGTTCCTTCGGTTGTTCATGGGGACAGCAAAGAAATGTGTGCAAATGTGCATTTGTACTTCCCATGAGATGTCAGACACTGTTCTGTGGGTTGTTTTGTGGGGTTTTAATTTTGCTTAATACTTTAATAAACGGGAGGGGGCTCCTGTAGTCACTGCAGGCTCATTGTGTACCTCTCCTGGGTACAGGTGTGCAAGAGTCAGGTGTATTTTGGCAGAGACATTGGGAGCTGGGACTTGCTTTTGGAAACTACAGAAATGATTCCTGTTGTTCTCAGTCAGCAATCCATGAAATATCTGGGGTGAAAAAGCTGCTGTAAAATGTCCTTTTTCCTACTTTCATGCAGACAGACTGAAACTGAGGCCTGTGGGTTCTGCTGAGGTGTGAATGTGCCTAATTTCTAGTTATATGTGCAAGAGCAGCCTGTGCTGTAAACACTGGCAGTGGGTGGGAGTTGGGATGGAAATTGCTGAATTTCAGATTAAAAGTGCATTTTTGCATTTGTGGATAATGAGCTGCTGTGTGTGGCAGGGCCTGGCTGTGGCACCAAGGGGCTGGAGGGCAGCTATGGTGGTTTGTAGACATGGGAACCATGGAAAAGGGAATTTTTAAACTTCCATTAAATTATTGCTGGTATGGAATGTGGTTTTTCTTTTAAGTGTGTAGTTTTTCATTCATTTAGATGTTTTGCTTTTTGAAGCTGAAAAGAAGTATTCAAGGGAAGTGGATGGTAAAGCTGTTGATGGCTGTGGTGGGATTACTTGAACCAAATCTTTCTGTTCTACAAGAATTTAACCACACTTTCAAAGAAATCCTTGGATTCTCTCTGGGTCTTGTGAGTTGAGCTGCTGTTCTATCTGAAGGATAATTGGAGTAGCATTTCATTGATCCAGTAATACTTTGACATTTCTTACATGACTTCAGAAAGTCAAAAAGCCCAAACTGGGGTTTGTTCCTCAGCCATCCCTGGAGGTCCTGCAGAGCCCCTGCTGTGACAGAACCAGTCCCTTGGTGAGAGGGTGGTCCCAAAGCCAGCGGGACATGGGCACATTAAACACAACCAAACCATTTTTGTTCAGGGAAACAAAATGCCTCGAGCTTGTTTGATGTTTGCAGATGCCTAGAATTAATGCAGCTGACTGACAGTCCTTTAAAGTGCTGCTGTCACCTGTGAGTGCTGAGTGCTCCCTGAATGTCCCTCATCCTGTCCAGCCACGTGTGCAGCACATCCCTCCCAAGGGCCCTGCAGGGGAGTGATCCCTGCCTCCACAACAGAGAGGTTTAATTTGTGCTGGAAATGTCTGTGCTAAGAACTGTTGTGCTTTCCAGGGGGAAAGGCTTTTCCTTCTTGTTTAAAGCTGCTGGGGATGGGTGACAAGGAGAAGCAGCTGTGTTGCCCATAATGGAGTGTTTGAACTGCTCTGCAGAGAAATGGCTGATTTCCAATGCACAAACCAGGCTTTCTTTCCTTCTAGGAATTTTTTAATACTGTTTATCAGCAGAAGTTGTTATATATGTTTAATTTTGATCTATTTAATACCAATAAAAAGGAAAATAATTTATTTGTTTTAACTTGAGAAATTCAAACAGGCTGGGCAGTGTGACGTGTGGATGGAAGCTCTGTGCTCTCTGTACCTGTGGCACCTGCAGTACCAGGAGCTCCCCTGGCCTGGCTGGGGCAGGAGGGGGGGAGCTCCCCAGTCCCTACCCTTGTGTCCCCTGGCCCCCACACGGAGAGCAGGACACATGGGCCACACGTGCCAGAGCCCCTGAGGCTCAGCCAGGACATCGCCCTGCCCAGGCTCAGATCCTGCTGGTGCTCACAGGCTGCTCAGGGCAGGAGCAGTGGTGCTGGTGTACCCCAAAATCGGAGTTCCAGTGGCTTCAGGGCCAGGAAGTCTCAGGAGCCGCCCAAGGGAGCTGCGTGTGCCTCAGCGGTGCTGGCCAGGGACCACCGGGGGCTGAACGAGGCGGGGGCGGTGGGGGAGCAGAAACCTGGTAGGAAGGGGCCTGATGGGTGAACGGATATTAAAGCCCATCCCTGACTGGCTAATGACCCAATGGCAATTAAACCCACGCCTGAGCCACACCAGGGTTTGAGGCAGTGGCCAGGAGTTTGTCCACGCCCTCGCGCTGGGCTGACGATGAGGACTCCATGCCACGACCCTGGCTAGGGAGCCTTGGCCCGGAGCTGGTGGCAGCAGGGACACACTGCCCCTGTGCCAGGCATGGGCTGCGGGGCTGGGGAAGGCCACCGTGGCGCGGTGGTCACCAGAGGGCGGCAGGACCGCGCCGTCCCTGGCAGCCTGTCGCAGCTTCGTTCCCGGCGCCCCGGGCGCTCTGCGGAGCACAGTCGGGATGCTCGGTCCTGCAGGGCTGCGAGCTGCCAGCCTCAGCCGCCAGCACCAGCCAGCAGCTCGGGCTGCGGTGCCTCACCTGGCCCTGCTGCGCGGTTTCTGCCTGCTCAGTGATGGGCAAGAAGACACTTTCATTCAACAAGGGGAGTTGCTTTTTTTAAGAAAATGGTGCTTTACCAGTCCTGGAAATGCACCTGTTCTGCTCAAAAGAAGTGTTCCCAAGTGCAGCTCTGCGCTTTGTAGTTACACTTTGTTTGGATAAAGCTCGAATTTAGCATCTTTCTCCCCCAAGAGAATCTTTTAAGGGAAATATTCTGCATGCTGAACTGTACCCTAGGGCAAACGAATGGGGCAGGTGACAGTGGAAGGATGGATTGTCCCAGTAAAATCAGGAAGTAACCCATCCAGTGCAGCTGTTGACAGCTGGGACTGTGAACCTGATTCCTGACCTTTGGCTTTCCTGGCAGGGAAACCAGGTGACACGGCTGCAGGAGCTGGAAGTCAGGCTGGAGGCGCTGAATCTCCGCGTTGCAGGTACTCAGTGCAAGGGCAGTGACGGGTGGGACGGGACAGGGCGTGTCCAGCACGGAGGGTTCCTCAGTGGGATGTCACCGAGGAGAGGTGTGACAGCCCAGCACCGGGGCAGCTGCTGGGACAGACACGCGCGCCACTGCATTGCTCTGCTGTCACCTTGTCAGGGGGCAATGCCTGTGCTGGGGGGCTCAGAGTCTCTGGGAGACAAGAGTGAAGGTTTGCTCTATTTATTCTGAATCCTAGTTGGAATAAAAACCAATAATAAGTGCACTTCCTGATGTGGGAAGGACAGGTTTGGTTTTTCTGCCCCAATTACCCTTCCTGAACCTTGTCCCCTCTGCTCACGTTTCAGGGAAGGGAACAGGGCAAGTTTTCTGCAGTGCTACGGCTTCCCCGTGCCTGGTACCTCGTCATATCTGTGCTCTGAGCGCTCTGTGTCTGAGCAGCTGCTGCTCGTGCTGCTGCTGGAAGCAAGGGAGCATCGTCAGAGCCCTGGGGACAGTGGGGCACGTGGGCAGGCAGGGTCCTGCCACCTGGGACCTGTTCTTCCCTGCTATGCCTGGGTGTCAGGAGATGGAGCCATTCCCTGCCTCAGCCAAACTTCCCCTGCCTGTGCAGAAGTCTTGGCCCCAGCTCCTCCCAGGAGCCTGAAGCACACCTGAGGCAGCACCTGAAATCCATCCCAACGAGCCCCCTCCAAACCCCTGCTCCTCCCCCAGAGCTGCATTGCCAGCAGTGAAAAGGGCATGATGTGAAACACACCCTCCTCTGAAAGTATAGAGGGAGTTTGGTGTTTTAAGAGAGAAATGAAGAACACAAACCCAGCCGGTCGAGCTGGGTCTGCATGCTCTGGTGAGGAGAGCATGGAGCTTCCTGGAGTGAGGACCACAACACCCCTTCCTAATCAAATGGAATGGAAAGGAAAATGAGGAAAAGCAAAATAAATGTAGTCTCCTGTGTGGTTCTTGCTAATGAGTTACAGTTTTGCACTGCCAGCTTTGCCAGTGACAGCGAGGGTTCTGTCCAGGACGATGGAGCCAAGGAGG
The DNA here is from genome assembly GCA_013398275.1 of Promerops cafer. Taxonomy (NCBI): domain Eukaryota; kingdom Metazoa; phylum Chordata; class Aves; order Passeriformes; family Nectariniidae; genus Promerops; species Promerops cafer. The sequence continues at coordinate 283,910 of VZSE01000060.1, forward strand.
GGTGAGCACCAAGCAGAGCCACCGGCGTCTCCAGGCCAGCAGGATGAGCCCCTGACCCCACGCTCTTCCTCATCAGCTGAAGATGAGGGAGGTGTCTATGGCTTCCTCTGTCCGAGCAGCAGCGAGTGCAGTCCTGAGGATGAGCCTGGTTACGAGCTGATCCATGACAAATCCTTGCCATCCCTCTGGGGATCTTTTCCCAGGAGAAACAGGAGGCACCAATCAAGATTTATCAGCCCCCCACAGGGACCTGCAGGGCACAGCAGGGATGCTGCAGGCCACAATAAATTTTTCAGCAGCAGTGAAGTGTTGGCCTTTGTTGAACATTCCCAGACAAAGCCTGGGCACATGCTCAGGCACCATGAAACAGATCAGGAGGGGTTGCTTGGGGTAGACCTGGGGAGAGCCCACAATGCCCTAGACTGCGAGGAAGATGAGGTTAATGCCTTCTCTGTGTCTCCTGGGGAAATGAAGACACGTCCTGGACATCTGGTAAGTGTTCCACATGGTGGCTGTGGGTGCCTGTTCCCTGTGCCCCATTCCCTGCTCCCTAGAGGTGCCCAGCTGGTCCTGAGGTTGGGATGCTCTGGCAGACACAGATGCTTTGTCTTCTCTTTGAACACCTCCTTCAGGTTGGTGATGTGCAGTTCAAATCCAGTGTGTTAAATTGCCTTTGTATCCTTTAACTGTTATCTTACTATCCTGAGGGGTTTCTACCCAAATAGGAACTGGATTTCTGTTCATCCTTGGGGTGGTGGCCAAGCAGAACAGGGAATGTGCCAGGGGTTGAGGGCAGAAGGTGTTCCCCCAAGGCCCTGCACGGAGGACAAGCCTCCCTGGCCAGGGGAATTGGCACTGGCTCTTTTCCTCTATGTTTGGTCTGGGCATTGTGGGCTTTTCTCTCAGCTCCTCCTGTGCCTGTGGGCCCACAGGCTCCTGGCTGGGCTCCCTCACTGCAGTGTCTGTGCTGCTTGTGCAACCTGTTTGTCTGTCAGGTCCCTATGACATCCCTGTACCCCTTTGAGTCCCTGTGCTTACAAGAAACTCGTGTGAGCATAGTGGCCCTCAAGACATCAGGTCCTGGTTATTTTGGCTGCAGAGAGCTCCAGGCTCCAGAGCCCTTGGAGCAGAGTAGCTGTGGGGGCCAGTGGAGCCATTGGAGCAGCCTCGTCCCCATGGCTGTTCTCCTGGTGCTTCCCCATCCCTGTCTCTGTTCTCGTGCTTCCCACAGCTGCTGCTGCTGCTGCAAGGCAGGAGCCTGATAAGCTCATTGATACCTACAGGAGAAAGGCAAAGGGTGAATTTCAGAGCTCAGCAAGAACTGCTGGATTTCACCAGGGCTGTGTTTTCTGGTGTTTTGTGTCACTGTCTCAAGATCATAAACAGAACATGCAATTATTTATCCTGGGCACTGATTTAAATCCTTCCTCTCCCCATAACTCAGCCCTCCCTTAGCAAAACCCACGGGGCTGAGGTCTGGGCTGGGGCTGCTGCCTCTTCTTTCTCAAGGCTTTGGAATTCTTCCCAGCAGCAGGAACAGAAGCCTGAGACAGCTCAGCACAGGGTGTGGGGACAGCCTGCTCTGCACCCTGCCTGCTGCCAGGATCTGTCCCCAAAAAACCTCTTCTACCTCTTGATTCCCTTTGGAGTGGGGAAGCGCGTGGCTGCAGCTCAGCCCTGTGCATGGGGCTGGATCAGGAGCAGGATCCCTCTCCAGAACAAGCCTGGCAGCCCCCATGGCTGTGGGGGGCGAAAAGAATTCGCTGTCACATAATGAGGCTTTGTGTGTGTGAGGGTTGGCATAAAGGCTTTTCTGAAGCTGCCTCAGAGCCTTTCCTGGCGTCCCCAAAGAAGGCTGGCAGTGGCACGTGGCTCCTGTCCAGCCTGGAAATATCCTGGGGTGTGGTGCCCGGGAGCACGGGATGGGCACGGGATGGGCACTTGGTGTCCCTGAGCATGGAATGCCTCTCCTTGTCCATGCCTGAAGAAAGCACATCTTTGGGCAGTGCTTTTGACTGAACAGGTGTCAAGGGAAGATGTGCCCGATGCTGCCTGCTGCAAATCCTGCCCTGATGCTCCTGACAGGGAGGAGCACTGTGTCCCTGCCAGCCCCCGCTGCTGCTGCCTGCCCGTGCCCTGCGCCCCCTCAGCTTTGCAGTGCTCTGCTCTCAGCCTGGCTCTGGTGGGCTTTGACAGCACCCCCAGGCTCCTGGGGGCAGCAGGGGAGGGTCTCCTACCACTGGTCTCTGCACTGTGGTGGAGCCAGGCAGTGGGTCATGGTGGCAATGCTCCAGAGACCCAGGAGTGCTGGAGTGTGACAAACTGGGCACTGGTGGGCTTGCAAAACCCCTGGGTCCCGTCACCTCCATGCTCCCACCTGCTCTGGGGCTGCATGCTTGGAGCTATCAGGGGATTTGATGGTTGGCACCCAGGAGCTGTCGAGTCCCCCATCCCGTGTCCCAGTCCTGATGCCATGTTCCCAGTTCTGCCCAAGAAGCTGCACTGGACAGTGTTTACCTCTGGATTTGGGTGTGAAAAAGTTGGTACATGAATGGCCCAACCCTCCATGAGTGAGGGGAGGGTGTGAATTCATGCTGGGGATTCAGCTTGCAGACACCTGCCCTTGCAGGGAGCCACCACTGCACCTGACAAGATTCCTCTGTCCTGGGAGTTAATCCCAACCCTTGGCCAGAATTAGGGCTGGGATCCTCCCCAGACAGCAGCTGTCACCAGAACTATGTGCAAAAATACCCAAGTAGCTCAGATGCAGTTCATTAAATGGCATTTCATCGTGCCAGCCAGAGGGGGAGGTGTCCCTGTCCCCTGTGGTTGTTTTTTAGCTGCTGAGTGTGCTGTCAGTGGCAGGTACGGGGGTGAGTGTGTGAGTGTGAGCACACACGTGTGCTGCCAGCCCTCCCTGTGCCGTGCTCGGGCGTTTCGCCACGGGAGCCTCCCTGCTCCAGCTAATAATAAGAGCTGCTGCAATTCCTTGGGCTGCTCTGGTGCCTGCCTTGGGGGCAGGGGATTAATGTCTCAGGATTAATGTCCCAGCCAGGCTCCAGCAGCTCGCTGCTATTCCCAGGGGTAGGAAAAACTGCCTGGTGAGCATTCTGCCTATGTCCCCTTTTGTACTTAAAAATGCAGCCTGATTTATATTTCTTGTTTTCACAAAGGCATCTTGAAGAGAGCTAGAGAGCAGTAGCAGCAGGTTTTTACTGGAGTTCTGTCCTGCATGAGAGTCTCTGTAGACGCCCCCAGACAGTAACTCTTGGGTGCTTGAATACAAATGGAGTTAAAATTGAATGGGAATATGGCTCTCAAAAAACCTCAGTTTCCTTCTGCATCACTTGTGTTTATTTGTAGTTTGCGTATCTTGTCTATAGTATCCCAAAAATGTCACCATATCAGTTATGCTCTTTTAAGTGCATTTAAATAGCCCCATGCTGAGCACAGCCCCAGGCCCCTGTTGAACTCCCCAAGCTTTCTGGCTCTGAGAATTGGGGCAGGAGCACCCCTCAGCTGGTGCAGCAGAAATTCCCCAAAACTATAATGGACTGTTTCTTTTCAGTGAAACTGGGAGGTTTTGCCAGCCTATGAGGATTAGTCAGCTGCAAAGTTTGTTTGGTTTTGTGTGTGTGCTAAATCAGTCGGTGTTTGTGAATTCTCTCACTGGTGTTTGCAAACTGGAGCATCCTGTGTGGGGAAATGCACAGACCCGTCTGTACCAGGACCCCTCGGGGACAGGGAGTGCAGGGGGCTTCCTTCAGCCCTGGCTGAGGCCACAAGCCCTTGGCTTGTCTCTGGGAGTCCAGTGCACATCTGGGCTAAGCAAAAGTGTCACTGGCTTTGGAGGGTGAAGCTTCAGCAGGACACAAGGGCCACCAGTGCTGGGAGAGGGGACACCCCACTGTGCTGCCCCAGCCCTCGGGAAGGGGCATTCTGAGGGGATGCCATGGGACTGGCTGGCTGCTGCATCCCTGTGGGATGTGGGGATCGATGCCTTTGGCCCCAGGAGGCTCCCCGGGGCACTGCCCTGCTCACCCGAGCGCTGCCTTCTGCCAGAGGAGCTGCACGTGGGGATTAAGTAATTGCCTAATTGTGCATCCCAGAGAGAAGCTTTCCCTCAGCGCTGGAGCTCCGGTGCAGCCTGTGGCTTGAGTGGCAATCCCGAGAGCCCCGTGTGTCCTGCACCCTCGCAGGCAGGCACATCCCACCCGGGAGCCACTGGAGACCGGAGCACATCGGGATTGTTTTAAATGAGGAACTTTTTAACGGAGAAGCAGCGGTGGCAAGTGGGCAGGGGGCTCACTGGTGGCATGGGGCAGCTGTGGCACTGCAGGGAGCTGGGGAGTGTCTTCTGCTGCCCTTGGGCATTCAGATCTCTCAGCTGGCTCCTTGTGGTCTGGTCGTGGTGGTGCCTCTTCGGTGGCAGCAGAGACATTTGGCCTCTTGTGCTGGAGCTGGGCACAGAGGGCTGAGCAGGGGTGGCCCCACAGTGGGGCTCCAGCCCTGGGGAGCTGGGGGGTTCCATGGGGTTGGTTCTGTGTGCTGGTCCTTCCCGGGCACAGCCTTGCTCGGGGGCACACGGCGGGGGCGGGGGGGTTCAGCCTTGTCCTTGCCCTCTGTGCCTCCCCGCTGCTGTTCCCGGGGGCCGCAGTTTCCACGTGTTCTCCCTCCCCCCGTCCCTGTCTCACCGCCCTCGTGGTGTCACAGCCCCAGCACCGCCAGCACCCGCCCCGTGTCCGGCGTCGGGAGAAGAAAAGGGTCCCTGTTCCCGCTATGCTAATGGGGAAACGCCAGCTCGGCGGGAGCTGCCCCCTTCCCAGCCTCGGGAAATGCCTGTGCACGGCGCGAAGTGGAAAATCCCCGTGTGCCGCCGGCTCGGGGCTCGGCTGGCCGGGGCGAGCCCCCGCTCGCACCCCGCGGTCCAGCGGTGCCAGCCGGGGCTTCTGTGGCTGCGGGGACACGGCCTGGCGGCCACCAGCCTGAGCTGTCACTGATCCTGTGCAACAGCCGGGACAGCAATAGCTCATCAGTACACAGAAATAGCTCCGGCCGTGGGGACATGGGATCCTCCTTCCAGGGAACGATCTGTTGTGGGAAGAGGCTGTAGCTGTACTCCGAAATACCGGCCCTATCCCATGACTTTTGGAGAAGTGTGTGGCAGTGCTGGGGCTGGTTGGTGACATCTTGGTGTCAGTCCCAGGCACTGTGGGCAGCAGTGGGAAGCTCTTAGTGAATGTGTATAGGGTGACATTTTCCTTAGAATCAGCTTCTTAAAATTAACTCAAGTTTCAAATGGGTTCTCATGACGAGGATAGTCACATACACACACTACACATGCACGTATTTATTTATAGAATGAATGGATATTGCTTTTGCTTGTTCTGTAAGTTTGTCTGTGGAGTGGGTACATTAGGAATTTTGGGAAGAGCCAAATGCAGCAGTGGGGTCTGTGTCCCTGTGCCACTCAGCAGAAATACCCATTTGGTGTGCACAGCTCCTGCCACTTCCCCATGGATCCAGTCCCCAGGAGCTATTCCTGCAGAGGATAGTGTCCTGGCACGCTGAGGAAGCATCCAAGATGTAGCATTACTGGAATGCTTTTGGGATGACCGGGTAGGAAGAAGCTACACAAGTATGCAGAAACCGCTGTGGTTTGTCTCCCAGGCCTGGGAAGGAGACAGCCTGCTTCTATTTGTGCTAGCTTGGCTGTTTTGGCTTTTGGAGGAAGTGGGAGAAGGACCCGATGCCACTGCAGCGAGCAGGGGCAATTCTCTGGGTCCTGGCAGGGTTATGGCTGAAGCAGCAGGGCCTGTCCTGCTCCAGAACAACGCACGGTGCTGAAGGGTGAGCCCCTGATGGGAAGAGCAGCCCAGAGCCACCAAGCCTGGCAGTGCCTGCCTCTCTGAAGGTACAGCCCCTCCTTTGAGAGCTGCCTTCAGCCTCAGCCCAGGCCCAGATGTCCCAGAGCCTGTAGAATCATTGAAGAGTCTCCTTGGACTCCCCGGAATGACGATGGCAGAGCCTTTCACAGGAGCCTGCGCTGGCAGTGCCCTTCCGTGTCCTGGCCACGGTGGTCCCCTGGCAGCCTCAGCCCCATGACAGCAGTGCCCAGAGAGCTGAATGGGGATGTCTGGCAGTGAGCAGTGCCCCAGCTGCCTTCATCCCTGCAGGGGACTATTTGCAAGTCCTTGGGGTAAAAACTGCAGCTCTTGAGGCAGTGGTGGGTGAGTTACGGAGCGTGGGCAGCTGTCGGGCAGCAGTGTTGGGCTTTAAATCCTGTGGGGAAAACCCTTGCCATGAGAGGTGACCCTGGTGGGCAATGTGCCATAGAGCTGAGACTGTCTTCCCAGCCCCGGGTTTTTAAGGGAGGAGAAAAGGGATTTATGCACAAAGCTTTTGCTGTGCCTCAGTGTCCCCAGCCCTGCTGCACTGGCCCAGTAACACCAGTAATGCAGGGGACAGGGTGAGGAGCTGCAGCTGGTGCCAAGGCCGGGAGCAGTGCCAGAGCCCGCTCAGGAATGAGTGAGGGGGAGATGGAAAGAGGCAGCTGGAGCCGGCGCCGGGACTGATGCTGCCTGAGAGCTGCTGCCAGGGCCACGGCGGGGCTGTGCTGGGCCATGGCAGAGCTGTGCCAGTGCCACCAGGGCACTGCTGCCAGTCCAGGGCCCTGGTGCTGGTCAGGTCTGCTGGATGCTGGATGCTGGCAGTGCCTCATGCCATCCCCTCCAGGCAGGTACATCTGCTCCAGCTCGGCTGTGTCTGCTCTGAGGCCTTCCATGCTTTTTGTGCTTGCCTTATCTCCCTTATCCATGTGCTTTAGGGCCCCAGTACCCCGTGCTGGCCTTGCCCTGTCTGACACATGCACTGGGCACAGCTGCCACAGGCACCAACTGCTGGGGGTCAGGTACAGACGTGTCACATCCTGAGCAGAACCATTGTGCTCTGCCTCGTGTTCCCGCCCGCAGGTCCTGCTGGAGTGGAGCTGACACCAGCCCGAGATGGGCAGTGGGCAGGAGCGATGCCACTGGAGAGCCTGATGCCAGTCCAAGGGGGTGACAGCCACCAAGGGTCCTGTGGGAGCAAGGCTGAGCCCAGGCACCACTGTGGATCCGCTTGCCCTTGCTCCTTCCGAACTGCTGACACAAATCACCAGTTTGTGGGGTGTTCTTATGTGCCTGCAGGAAGAATCCTGGCCCGGGGATCTGTGAGTGGGGGGCTGGCACAAATGTTTTTTGACCTTTTATTGTGGCCTTGTGAACGAATGATATTTGCAGAAGGCAGATAAGGAGCTGTGAATAGCTGGAGTGAAGGGCTCAGCCCTACTTGATGGCTGGGGGGATTCCCCTGTGTTGTTTGCCCTGCTGGGATCCCACCAGCAGGCTGGCCCTGGGTGCCCCTGCTCTGTGATAGGGGTGCCTGCTGTGCCCGTGGTGAGGCCAGCAGCACCTGAGCGCCCAGGGATGGCACCATGGCTGGGTACACCTTGTGCCTCGCAGAGGAGAGCTCCAGTCAGCTCGGGCAGGACCGGGGTGACAATCCAAACCGTCCAGGGTTTGGGTTTCTAACATCCTACATGTACCTTTGACAGCCAAAATCCCCCTTCTTCTGCTCTGGAGTGTCGGTCACCCCTCGCCCCTTCCCACTGCCTGGGAATGGGAGCAACTCGGTGCGTTCCAGGCAGGAAGGAAAGCCTGGAGCTCTTTAAAACTCGCAATCTTGAGGGAATTTCAATCGCGTCCAAACCCGTTCCCAACCAACTGAATAACGGTGCAGGGTTTGAATGCTGGCCCGCCTCCGCCGCTGCCTCCTGCTCCTCCCTCCGCGCCGGCCGCTGCTGCCCGCTCTGGGCTCTGCCCGCTCCGCCGCCGCAGCGCTGCCATGGGGGTGCCGGGGGGGGCTCTCCCCGCGGCCGGGGGCAGCGCCGCGGTCTAGGGGGGTCTGCCGGGCCCCCGCCGGCACATCATGCCATTGCTGGATTTCTTCTGGGCTTGCTTCAAAAGAGCCAAGGTAAGGGAGCGCTGCTCCACGGTGTCCGTCCCGGACACCCTCCGGCTTCAGGAGAAGCCTCTGGAAGGGGCGCTGGGGACGCGGCCCCGGCGGGGCGCAGCTTGCTCACGGTGTCAGCGTCTGCTCCGGGGGCTGTCGTGCCCCGCGTGCATGTGAGAGGTTTCCATTCGGGCTGTGCCATGTGTCGGTGCGCTGGTCCCTGCGCCCTGAGCTCGCCCGCTGCCCTTTACTGGGTCACCGTGTCCCGGCAGCGGCAGCCCTGGGCGGGCAGGGGGCTGTGCCGGGCGAGCGCGGCGCTGGGCTCCGTGTGTCTGTGTGTGTCTGTGTGTGTGTCCGTGTGTCTGTGTGTGTCTGTGTGTCTGTGTGTGTGTGTGTGTGTGTCTGTGTGTGTGTGTGTGTGTGTCTGTGTGTCTGTGTGTCTGTGTGTGTGTCAGTGTGTCAGTGTGTCAGTGTGTCTGTGTGTGTGAGTGTGTGTGTGTCTGAGTGTGTATGTGTGTCAGTGTGTGTATGTGTGTGAGTGTGTGTCTGTGTGTCTGTGTGTGTCTGTGTGTCTGTGTGTGTGTGTGTGTGTGTGTGTGTGTGTGTGTGTACCCACAGCCCCCTTAGGTGGTCAGCACATGCCAGGAGGGTCCTGCTGTGCCTGCTTGCGTGGTGTGGCCGGGCTGGGACATCCTTCTGAACCCAGAGGATCAGGTCACCCGTGGCGTGGCTGTGGGACCCCGGCTGACCTGGAGGGTCAGGGCAGCTGTGAGCAGGGTGACAAAGGAGCAGCAAGGCCAAGGGCCCCCAGTTTTTCATTTCCTGCAGCAGCAGTTCTCATGGTGTGGCATCTGAGATTTTTCATTAGGGTTTAATTCATCATCTGTCACCTTAATAACAAACCACTCTCCCTGCCTGCTTCTGATCACTGTTGGTTTATTGTGTCCCAGCCTATGCAGTGTGGTGGGAGGTGAGCTGGGGAGGTTGTGGAGTTATAGTTAGTGTGAATTTCAGGAGTTTCAGATCGGGAAAAGTGGTAAAATCCCTTTTTCAGACAGTGCTGTACACCGGGCTGTGCTGGGTGAGTGGATCTGCTGTGGTGAAATGGATGTGGAATGCACGCTGTCCCCCGGGCTTTCAGTGCAATGCTTAAAATAGTTGGGTCTAAAAATGACATTTGTGAAATTCACTGGTAATATTAGTGTCTGTCTTGTCCCTGCTGTCTTGTCCCCGCTGTCTCTGGAGAGCTGAGCTGTGCTCATTAACCCTGCTCGTCCCTGCGTGCTGTGTGTTGGCACTGCCATTGCAGTGGTGGTGGCACGGACATGGACAGTGGGTCCCTCATTGCCACTGGCAGAGCTGCAGCTTGGCATGGCTGCAGCCTGGCCTGCACAGACTCTGGTGCCCACGGGTTTCAGCCTCCTTGGAAGCACCCAGCAGTCCACTGGCTTCAGCCCATCTCTTTGGCCCAACATGGGGTCTGGTGGCCCGGCTGGCCAGGGCACCACCCTCCTGGTTGCCTTCAGTGGACACCAGTGGCCTCCTGTAGGGCTGAGGCTTCTGCTTCAGCCTGGACCCGCTCTGCTCTCCATGCCAGCACTGCTCAGCTGCTCACCACGAACAGGCCAGGAATTCTCACCTTCCTTGCTGAGGAATTTCTTGAACAGGGAGAAACGTGCTGGGCTCTGTCTGTGGGATTAAAGCTTTCCAGGTTAAATGAGGTGGATCTGTGGCTGGTGGAAGACTTCGTGGGAAAAGGAAGGTGTGGGAGCAGATTGGGCAATGCCAATCCAGAGGAGCTGGGTTACCTTCCCTGTGGACACTCTGTGAGGTGGCAGCAATGACTCCAGCGCTGGTGATGGCACCCCTCGGGCAGGCGGTGCTGCGGAAGCGCAGCAGCAGGGACGTGGTTAAGCCTGCCTTCCCTGGGTCATCCTCAGCCCTGCTGCCCGGCAGGAAGCGGGGTCCCGGGGCTCCGTGGGAAAGTCCGGCGCATTCCTGCAGTGATCCCGCCGGCACCTCTGGCCCGTTTGCGGGGCGGCGGCGCTGGAGGGGCTCATCTGCACCCAGGGAGAGACTGGGGAGCGTCCCGGGCTCTGTGCTCACCTCAGAACTGGGAACGGGGACCTTCTGCTGCTCCTCCAGCTCTGCAAATTGCTGCTGTCTCCCAAGTGCTGCCGAGGCTCTGCTGCTCTGAATCCCATTTCTCGTGGCTTCCCTCGGGAGCCGGGGTGGTGGGTGTGTGCTGGGCACACCATGTTTGCCCAGTGCTCAGGGCCCTTGGGAGTGGCAATGGTGTTTTAAAGCCAGTGGGGCTGGTGCCCTTGGGAGAAGCCCTTGCCAGGGCCCTGCTTGTCCTGTGGCTGGAGCAGCATTGCTGGTCCCAGCTCTGGATCAGCACTGCTGGTCTCAGGGCACCTCTGGGCACAGGGGAGGCTGGAGCAGGGACCAAGCCCAGATGTGAGAGGTAGCATTCCACAAATGGGAGAATCAGAATGATAAAAAAATTATTTCTATTTTTTTTTCTTTCTTTCTTTTCACAGAAATTCACGTTGTTAGAAGATAAAAAAGATGCAGGTAAGCTGCAGCAATATTTTTTGGGGCAGGAGTGCCCTTGCTGTGGGGTGAGCAGGGGTCACAGGAAGAAGAATGTCGCCTTGCTGGGTTCTTCTGCCAGCAGTGTGATTTTCCCCCAAAACTGTATGTTTGCAAAGGGACCTTGGTTCCTTTTCCAGTCCTCTTGTCTTTGTGGTGAGCAGCTTTGTGCTCAGCACATAACCCCATGGGGAGCTCCAGAGCCCTGGCACTGCAGTGCCATGGGCAGGAAGGTCCCCCCTGGCTCGGCGCCCCTCGGCTTTGTGTGGCTGGAGTGTCTCAGCCAGGACTGTGGGGCAGGAGGGACTCGCAGTGCAGCTGCCCGCTGATCCACGGCGATCGTGCACGGCTCTGCTGCCCTGAGCAAACCTCTGCCAAGGTGGGGGCAGAGGCTGGGGTTGGGGTTTGTGGGTGCTGGGGAGGCTGGTGGTGGTCTCTGGGAGCGAGTGGAGGAGGAGGGGGAGGGGGTGTGCCAGCAGGACCAGGAACCAGGGATGGGGCTGGGGCTTTGGCAGGGGGGTAGAGGTCCCGCCTTTCATCATCCCTCTGGTTGGTGCCATGGGGGTCTTTGTGCAGTGACACCCCCAGAGTCAAACCTGTCCCATCCTACAGAGGGCGGCCCATGGCCATTGGCTCTGGTGGCTCTGGAAGTGGAGGGACCTGGAGCCAGGGTGGCTCTGCTGCTTTGGGCACAGGGCTCAGGACACGCCCCGTGGATGGTGGCTGCGGTGTGGAGGTGGGGGCAGTGGGGCTGCCCACACTGCTGGCTGCAGCCCTGGTACCATGAAAAGGGAAACCACCGTGCAGGGAGCCCATGGGATGTGCCTGGGGATCTCCAGGCAGTTCCCTGCCCGAAGGGTGATGCACTGAGGGCCTCCTGTTTTCATGCACGTAAGGGTGAAGTGAGCTCTGAGTCTGGCTGGTGATAGCCCAGAGCACAGGAGAGCTCTGGGTAACAAAAGGTGCTTTGTGAGAGAGCCCCAGAGGTATCTTGGGTGGTCTCTGGCCCTTGCATGGGAGAGATTAAGAACATAAATGTCAAGAGCTTGTTAAAAAGAGTTAAAGAGCCCTGTGGAGGGGAAGGGGCAGGGAAGGCTCCTGGATCACACTGTGACTGGGATTTTGGGGCAAAGAATGTTTATAGGTGTTTTCCCCTTGGTTAAAACTGGCTGTAGAATCCAGGTCTCTCCTGGTGAAGGCTCAACGACACTTACATGAGCCCAGCTGACACCTGCCTGTCACATGTCCCTGTCCCAGCTCTGGCTGCTGGAGGGATGCTGGGTGGCCATGGGCTCTGGGGGCAGGAGGAGCAGGAGCCTCGTGTCCTGAGCAGCTGCACAGTTTCTCACTGTGGGATTTGTCACCTGTGACTTGATGTGATGCTTCTGGTGTCACTGTGACCTGCAGCAGCACGGTGCCTGGGGCAGGCTGGATTCCATGGATTACACTGGACAGGCAGCAAGCCTCCTCGGGGGTTGTGTCCTCCACTGAGAAGGGGCCAGGGCAGGTGCCTGCTGTCTTGTTCCCTCATTGTCCCCAGAAGATGCTCGGACAAAGGGGGATTCAGGCCGTGGGCTTAGGGGACACCATTCCCTTCCCTTATGGTGATTTTCCATCTCTTTCGATGGGTGGCACGAGGACATCAGCTTCCAACATGGTGGCACGAGGCAGGGTGGAGATGGTTCTGTAGCTCTTGGCAAAGTGTCTCTTCCATCAATTCCCAGAGCTTGCCTGTGACTTTTCCCCTTCAGCACTGCTGCTCTCCCAGCACACCTGGCAGACTCCCTGAGCTGCTTTCCAGGCATGGGCAGACCCATTCCCAGCCCCCTGTTTGGAGCTGTGGTTGTGCTGCCACATCCCTTCCCTGAACGCCGGCTGGATGAGGTCACTGCGGCTTCCCCCAGCATTAAAGCACCTGGCTATGCCATGGCAGCTCCTGCAGCAGTGATGCTGGAAAACAGCTTGGATTTCATCTGCCTTCTTGGAGGTGATGTTTCAGCCGTGGAGCACATGGGGACTCCTGTGTCCCTACTCTCCCTCCTGCTGCCCTGCCCTGTAGCAAAGCCCTCCCTGGCCCACCCTGCAGCCCCCTCAGGGAGCACCCTCGGCTGGGTGGGACACAGAGCCCCTGCACAGCCCCAAACCGAACCACTGGAACAGTCCCAGCTGGGTCAGGTTTCCATGGATTTCCTAACCCTCTGTTTCCTCTCCAGCATTCACTTCCCATGTATTGTTCTGGACTGAGCAGAAAGGAAAAGCCTGAAGAAAGGAAAGGCTCGCAGCCTGGCCATGCACCTGAAAACTGCATCCTCAGAATAAATTCCTACCTCCAGACCCCTCAAAAGGGATCGGGAGGTGCTCTGCCCATGTCATGGAGCAGTGGCTCCTCTTGCTGCTAAAGGACAGGGACAGAGCTGGTGGCTCCTGCCAGCACAGCCAGGCAGTGGTGACATTGCAGCATTTCAGGGTGGGCTCCTGCGGCTGGATGTGGTGAACTAACAGGGAAAAGCAGCACGAGGGACTCGGCTGAACTTTTGCCCCTGCATGAAATAATAAGGTTGTCTTTACCCAGCATCTGGATTACCGAAAATAACCTGCTAAATTTAGCTGTTGTTGATGTGTTGTCACAGCTGAGCTGTTCTTCTCTCCTCGCACAAAAATCTCCTGCACTGACTTGGTGGGTTTGTGGCCTGAGCACGAGGCCCCCGTTCCCCATGACCTGAGCCCATGACTGTGGTTCCCTGGCTTTGGGGGAGAAACAGAGACTGGGATCTGGTTTTGTCATTGTCTGAAGGTGTTGGAAGGGAGAGGGGCCAGGGGCTGGCAGGGGGCTGTCCTGGGATGTGTGGGCGTGCAGGGGCCAGTGCTGCTGCTCTTGGCACTGGGGCCACGCTCCGGCTGTGGCATCAGAGCCTGGGAGATCAGAGGGGACCCATGGAGTGAGTGGCATGCTGGATATGGCAGCAGGGACCCATTCTGGGCACTTCTGGAACTCGTTGAGAAACTGCTGCTCTTACATGGTGGAAAAGGCAGTCATGGGGCTGGGCGTGGGTCAGAGCGGTGGGAAGTAGAAAAGCTGAACCGAATGTGATTATTTGTGGTTTTGGTGGGACATGTGATGAGGGGATTCTGTGCTGCTCCTTCCTCTTCCTCTTCCCTGCCCTCCTGGGTTCAGGCTTGGCTGGTGAATCACCAGTTCTCATTCTTGTGTCCCTCTGCCTGTAAAATTTGTGTAGCTCTGACCCCCTGATGACTGCTGCAGTGACAGAGACCCCTCCCCCAGCTCAGCTCCTTCCTTCTGGGCTTTAATTCCAGGGCTTGAAGTTTTTCCATTTCCTGTAGTTAACAAAATACAGATTCCCCCCTCTGGACAGCAGGATCTGCTCACAGGTTGGAGGATTTTCTTTGAAGGCCAGAAAGGAAGAGCCTGGGTTAGAGAGAAGGTTCTTCTGTGTTGGTGAGCTTCAGAGCACTTGGGAAGTGCAGGGAATGAGATGGGAAAAGGCCCCTTTAGCCACCTCCTGCCCGGAGTGTCGCCAAGTTTTTTCCATGGCAGCACGGAGAGACTGAGACTGACTGGAAAGTAACTACAGGAAGGAAAATACATTTCTATCTGCATCCTCGGGTGGTTTCCATGAGACTGAAAGGATCAAGAGGGAAGTTCCAAGTGTGGTCATTTCCCTGAAATTATCATGAGAAAATACACTGAAAACCGGTGAAAAGGTTTGGGTGGGCAATGGTTTTTCTTTGGTCAGAACTTTGACATGCAAACTGCCTTAACATGCACGGGAAGGTAATCCTGTGCCTGAAGTAGCCTCTCTGTCCTTCTGGGCAAAGCTGGTGCAAAGGGAGCAGGCATGGGACTGTGGGAGCCTCCTGGGGCTGTGTGATGCTCACGGGAGTTTGTTTTCAAAGCCCGAGAAGTCACATGGGGAAAAAGCTGTGCGAGGTGTTGGCAGGCCAGTCTGATCACGTTAATTCCTTCTCTTCTTAATGAAGAGCCCCTGAGCCCTGCCCGGCGCGTCCGCAGGGCTTTGAACATCCGCCCGCCCCCGGGAGCGGAGGCGGCGGCGAGCGCGCCCAGGTGCGGGGTGGCAGCGGAGCGGGGGTGACTCAGTTTTGGGAGGATGCAGGTGGAACACGTGGCTCAGCATCACCTTCAGCTTGGCCCCCGGTGATGCCCGACCCTGGGGGAAGGGGCTGAGCGGGGTCCCAGCTGACGCGTCCCGGGGATGCTGCGGGACCCGGCGGGGAGAGCGGGGCCGCCGGGCGGGAGCGTCCACCGGGGCGAGCGGCTGCCTCGGCCGGAGGCGCGGCCGGGGAGGCTCCGCCGGGACTGCGGGGAACGGGCGGAAGGGGAGCGGGCGTTCCCCG
>VZSE01000072.1:0-17131 GCA_013398275.1 Promerops cafer
GGCCATTGCCTTTGCAGGTTGGTTGTCAGCGCTGCTGCTCTTGTCTCTCTTGCTCTTGATGTTGCTCCTAGGAGTCCTTGGTGCACTTGTTGGGCCTCTTCCACTACATGGACTCTCTCTGACAGTTCCCTACTAACACAAACAACCTCATCATGTCCTCTCCCAGGATGCTCCAGCCTTGCCCACCCAAGAGGCTTCTCTGAGTCTCCTTTGCCACACAAGCCCACAGCTGTTCACGTGGAGGCAGGGCTGTTTGCCTGCCCCTGTGTATGTACTGGGGCAATGTGAAAGGAAATTCTGAAGAGCCATGAAGAAAAACCCCCTACTCTGAGAATAGGCCCAAGCCTGGAAGAGTTGCCTAGGCAGCTTGTGGAGTCTTGTTGCATGTCCTTAGAGACATTGAAAACTACATGGGACAATATCCTGATCAATGTGCTTTTGTTGTGTCAGAGATGGAGGGTTAAACCTGACCATCTCCAGAGGCACCTTTCAATGTTGACAATTCTGGGATTCTGGATGATCATCCTCTCATTGATTATGATACTCAGGATGCTGCTCCACTTCCTCTCAGAGGTGACTACAAGGTCATTTTTCAGCTATGCAGGCAAATTTATGCTCCACCATTGCACCTTGGCTGCATGTTCCTGCCTGCAGTCATGGTTTGCCACCTATCTGTGACCATGTGCCAGCCCTGGGGGTCCCCAGTGTCATACAAGTAAAGCTCTGTGCCATTGTGGTGGCAGGTCTGAGGGCTCAGGCCATTCTGACTTTCTTGACACCAGTGATTCTCACCCTAAATTCTCCCAAGTGTAGGCCTAGTGTCACGAGGTGTTCTGAGAGGTGCTACCTCTGCTGGCCTATACTAAGAGCTTCTGGACTCTGTTTTTCCTTGTCTCCAACAGTGGCAACAATTTCTTCATGTGTTTCCTGGCCCTGCTGTGCTGTGGTGGGGTGTTTCAGCTCTCTGGCGGGCAGCAGATATGAGAAAAGAGACACAAGACATTTAAACTTGCCTTGATCTTCCCTCATCCCACTACCATCCTCTCCTGGGACAGGGGAGCATCCATGAGCTGATGACCAACCTGCAAAGGCAATGGCCAGTGTCAATCAGAGATTTTGGAGGGTGGGAGGAAAGGGGTGTGGCACATCAACACGTTCAGTAAGCCTTTAGCATCTGAGCAAGCATTCCAGGGCTTGGAGCAGCAGGGCCCTTCCTGCCCACAGGGCTGCAAGCAAGCCCAAGGGAGTGCCCCAAGCCAATGTCCCCAGACTGCAGGCAATGCCTCTGGCACTCAAGACTCATCTTCTGCTGGCACCAGTGAGCTCCTGTCCCAGAAGTCCACGGGCTTCCCTGCCCAGCTCTAAAAAGGAGCCCTCAGGGAGAAACGTGTGTGGCCAAAGAAGGCAATGAAAATGCGGCCATGCAGGTAAACAAAACACAGCCCATATCATTAATTGGAGTGTTTTGCACTTGAAATGAGCTTCTCAGAAAATTAGTGTTTCCAGAGAGACTTCCTCTGGACCTGGGGCAGTGCAGGACCAGTATAAAAGGCATCGCAGCTTTTCACTCTCTCATCCACTTCACTGTCCTTCTTCTCCTTTGGAGGCAAGTGAGTTGGAAGCTCTGTCCTGTCCTGGGCTTGAGGCTGCCTGTTTGGGGAGGGGAGGTGGAGAGGAGGTTTGGTATGGAGAGGGGCTGTGTCTGGGCTGAGGGGACTCTTGTTCTCTTGACTAAGAAAGTGCTTTTGTGGGCCTGTCTGTCCTTGCCCAGTGGTGGGGACCAGGCAAAGAGTTGTGTGTTCCTCCCTGCACTGGCTGCATCTCCCAGGCCAGGCTGTGTCTTGGCTCCCTTGTGGTGGGTGGAGAGGTGGCTCTTCAACCATCTCTATCTTGTCTCTTTCTTCTCTCCCAGGTGCACCTGTGACTCAAAGCCATGTCCTGCTACCAGCCCTTCACCCCCCACTACCAGCCCTTCACCCCCCACTACCAGCCCTGCGGCCCCACCCCGCTGGCCAACAGCTGCAACGAGCCCTGTGTCAGGCAGTGCCAGAGCTCCACCATCATCATCGAACCCTCGCCCGTGGTGGTGACCCTGCCTGGGCCCATCCTCAGCTCCTTCCCACAGAACACCGCCGTGGGATCCTCCACCTCTGCTGCTGTTGGCAACATCCTCAGCTCTCAGGGAGTGCCCATCAGCTCTGGGGGCTTTGACCTCTCCTGCATCACCAACCGCTACTGGAACAGGGTCTGGTAAAGCTGCTGGTGACAACCCCACAGAAGGACCCCCCTGGAACCCAGAATATGGAAATGGACTGAGCATGGTCATTTAGAGGCACTGAGCATCCATGGCATTTGGGAAGAGCTGGGCTCTCTGAAACCATGGCCCTTGTCTAACTTGCCTGTTTCCCCCCCTGTTCTTTCTTGTCTCTGCTGTCATGTCCTCCCCTGGGCTGTGATCACTGGCTAAGCCCCTTCCAGGGTGTGAACTGCACCCTGGCCAAGGGACAGAGTCTCCTACATCCCCCTGGTGCTCCCTGCACTACGGTGCCCACTCAGAGGACCTCCTTTCCCTCTTCCAAGTCATTAATGTTTTGCTGCATCCCAGCCTGTGTCTCTGTGTGGTCCTTCTCTCTCCCCACGCTGTCCCCAGCTGCCAGAGAGAAAGGTTGGGGGCGATGTGGCAGGCACAGATCAGAGCCCTGGGCCTCCCTGGAAGGAGGGAAGGGCAAGAGACAGGCTCCTGCCTAGAGACTGTTCCCAGTAGCTGAGGAAGATATTCCTGTCTCCCGCAGAGTCAGGAGCTGTGAGGCCCTGCCTTACTGCACCCCAAATACAAATTGTGTAGTTGCTATTTCACCTCCACAGCCAGACATGTCCAGTCAATCAACCTCTTCCTGATAGCAGCCACTCCTCAGAGGATGGACAAAGTGGTGAAAAGATTCTGTGGTGGAAATTTTATCTCTCCATGTCCCAAGGCCACACTTCCTTGTACACTATACTTGCCTACATTGACCTGGTCTCACTGCACTGTTCCAAGGGCTGAAAGAAACTGTTAAAGGCTCCACCAAGTCCAACACTTCAGTGACAAAAACTTCTTTGGTCTTTGCAGAGGTTTTTATCCCACAACAAAAAAAAAGGAGGGATTGTTTCCAGGTGGAGCATTTAAGCATAACAAAAGGGATTCTGGCATGCAGTTTTTGTGGGTAGTGGACCCTCTAACCACAAAGAAGTGGAAATTTCATGGCATGGAAAGGATTGGCAGATGTGGGCCAAGTTATCCTGGTGCACTAGAGAAAGAGTGGTGCTCCATATGAACTTCATGTCCACAGAGATTAAAGGTGGCCATGGATGCCATCAGCAATAAAATCCCTTTGGCATCTGGAATATCATCATCCTGCTAGTTTTGCAAGATTTAGAAAGCAGAAAGTAATCCAGTGTCTGACTAAGCAAACTTGATATAAGCCTGTGTTACCAGTCACTTCAGAGCCATCCCCAAACACCTTCTCCCAGAACAAAGATTGAGCAACATCTCTTTCCCTGGTTTTTTTGGAAGAGCATCTGCAGGAGAAATTACACAGAGGCAATGACTCAAATGCAGCATAATTTTAATGAGTCAAGAAAGGGAAATTAGGTCATTTCGCGTGATGGTCATGGTGCAGTGAGCACAAGGGACAGATAAGAGATTGTGCCCCATAGCTGTGGCTGAGAACCCTCTAGAAGTCCGTGTGCCTGCCCTACAGAGGGGGCAGGGCCAGCAGGTCCACCCCTGGCTGGATGTGTTGGGCTCACAGACCAGGGGAGCGCAAGGCAACAGGGACACAGGAGGGAAAGGAGAGAGTGGCAGGGGACAGAGGCAGGGATGGGCTGTGCTTCCCAAAAGTCCTTCTGCAAGGGCTGCTGGGGTTGCTCAGCCCCTCAGCAAGCAACAAGCTGATGCTCCATCCCCAGTGAAGCACCATATTGTTGAGTCCTTTGGTTCATACCCTGGAATCATTGCCAGCAGCTTCAGCAGGGGAGGTACCTCCTGCCACAGAGGCCACTGCCCAAGCCTGAGAGGCCAAAGCCCCCAGAGCTGATGGGCACTCCCTGAGAGCTGAGGATGCTGCCAACAGCAGCAGAGGTGGAGGATCCCACGGCGGTGTTCTGTGGGAAGGAGCTGAGGATGGGCCCGGGCAGGGTCACCACCACGGGCGAGGGCTGGATGGCCACGGTGGAGTCCTGGCACTGCCTGACACAGGGCTCATTGCAGCTGTTGGCCAGCGGGGTGGGGCCGCAGGGCTGGCACGGGGTGTAGCAGGACATGTCTTGGGGCTGCAGATGCACCTGGTGGAGAGGACAGGGGGGTAGGAAAGCATAAGTGAGTAGAAGCCTGTAACACCACGGCAAGGGAGAGAAGACATGAGCTTACACAAAGAGCTGGAAGGATCATAGGGAGGCCCACAGGCTTCTCCTTCTGCAAAGCCCAAAAGAGACCTGCAAAACGCAACCAAGCCCTGGGAGATCCCTTCCTAGCCCATACCACAGGAGACACCTAACTGAGCTCCAGCTTCTCTCCATGTCACCCCTTTTGCAACCTTCCCTCTCCCACAGAAAGCAACCCCAGAATCAAGTATAGAGCAAAGAGACAGTTTTGTGCTGAAAAATCCCATGGAAGGATAATGATGAGAATGAATAAAAGAAGAATAAAGATCTTCAGACCTACCTTGTTCCCAAGGAGATTGTGTGGAGGAGAGGAGTGGATGAGACAGTGGGGAGATGGAACAGCTTTTATACTGCTCCAGTGCTGCCCCAGGCCCACAGTCACTGCGTGAGGACAGTAATTTTCCAACAGACTCATCTCCAAAGCAAAATATCCCACCTAACACCCCAGGTTGTGTTTTGTTTTCCATCACCATTGCCAGTACATTTCCTCATTTCTGACATTCCCATTATGCTATGTAGGCTCCTTTCAAGTTCCAGGATGACAGATCCAATGATTTCCCAAGATGGATCATGTCACTATCACCAGAAGATGTACCCTCAAGAGCAGAAGGGGTCTGTGCAGATGTAGGACATGGAACTGGGAAATCTGGCGATGTTCCTTTCAAACCCCATTACTGAAAGGTTTGACTCTCCCCGTGCCAATGCAGGAGTCTGTCCTAGGTACACAAAGGCTCCTGTGCCTAATGACGTGACTTATCCTTCTCCCTCAATCCTTTACAGATTTACTTGGAAGAGTCATCCCCTCTCGTGGCAATCTCTGGGGATCTCATATCAGTGCCTTCAGTCACCATGAAGAAAGAAGATGTCATCCTTCCTGAGGACCATGATTATAGCTCTGGTGGACTCAGGTCTCTCCTCACTACATGAGGGGTGAGTTGGGGGTTGGCACAGCACCTTGTTTGTCCCTTTCTCCTCACAGTGCCATGAACCTTGGCTGCATGCCTTAAACCCTGACCAGCAGGAGAGACTTTTCCAAAACATGTTGACTGTCCTGTGAGCCCCTGAAGCTGTGGGAGTGTTGGCAAGAAGGTCATACTGTCAGCAGTGGCTGTTGTGGCTGCCTGAAGCTGTGTACTTGGGTACAGCCCAGTGCTTGCACCAGCTTTCCTGGGTTATGGATGGATCTGCCCTTGCTGGAGGGCAATTGTGTCCTTGCAAGGGACATGGGTCTACAGACAGCACACCCTCCCAGCTTGACCTCACACCAAAAGGCTGACACACGGCCAACCCAAAATTAGACCATGACGCGCCACCGGTAGGGAGAGTCTCTCCCTGGAAATTTGCCTACTGAAGGCATTCCCTTGCCTTTCTGGGATGCATCCCAGCTGCGTCCATGTCTGCGGGGCAGAGAAGTGCATCACTCCTTGATGTGGTTTGAGAGCTGGTTTTGTACCTAGGGCCCTCTTGAGCACGTCCCCTCCCTCAGTGTTCTGAGGGATGTGGCACTGCAGGGGTTGTCACTGACAGCCCTCATTTTCTAGGGAGTTGGACAAGTTCCTGTTTCCCCACGGGTGCTGGGTTGCTCTCCAAGCAAGTCTTTTTGGGCATGGGTAACAAGGCATGCCGAAGCACAAATGCCAAGAGAGTACTCAATGCACAGGACCATTGATGAGTCCCAACCAGTGGGGAGATGTTTTCTGCAATGCCTTCCATCCCTCCACAGAGCATTCAGGAGAGCTCCTCAACACAGCATGGTCTCTTTGGCCAGGAGGATGAGGCTTGTGTGTCCGTTCCACCCTCCAAGTCTCTCCCCAAGCACAAGAGAAAAGAGAGCTGAGGCTCTAAGACTGTAGCATAGTTCAATCTCCAGCCCATACTGCTGGAAGAGGTTTTTCATTCCCAAGTGCAGATCTTGCCATTTGCTCTTCTTGAATGCTACAGGGCTCCTGTAGCCCAGTTCTCCAGATAATTGATAACTCGCTTTATAGAAGCCATGACCCGGAATGCATTAGCAGGCTTTCACTGGTTGACTCTTGTCAGGCAGTCTTTTTTTTTGACACCCATTCACTGCTGGGAAAGCTCCCCCACCTTCTCGGAACTCTTTTAGGGGGTGCAGCAGCCTGGGAGATCTTGTAGGTAAAGACTGAGAGAGGCATTGTCTCATCTCTACACTTCTGAGATTACCAAGAAAAATCAAGGCCAAGAATCCCTTGAGTACCTCCACCTTTCCTGTAACCCTCATCTTCAGTGAAGCTGCACCAGTCAGCCTTTGGACTTCTCATTTACCTGGAAGATTTTCTTGTGCCTGTCATGTATTTTGCCTGGTTCAAACCCAGGCAGGCTTTGGTTGTCCCTAGTCCTGCATACTCAGAAAAACTGGCAAATATTCTCCCCAGAGAAAAGCTCAATAATAGGAAGAGAGCTGAAAATTCATCCTACAAGGGGAGCTGTATACAATTGCAATTCACTGCTCCAAGCCAACATCCCCTGCATTCATGGGACCCCATCACACTTCAAACACATCTTCTGCCTTCACTGACACAGCATCACCCAGGATATCCTTGGGTGCCTCATCTCAGCACATGAAAGCAGAGCAGGAATGTTGACAATGAGGAAGTGAAATGGCAGCACAGGTTGACAGAAACCAAAACAAAACCTGTGCCATGAGGTAGAACATTTTGTTTTTGAGGTGAGTCTGTTGGAAAATTACTGCTGTCATGAAATGTCTGCGGGCCTGGGGCAGTGCAAGAGCAGTATAAAAGCAGATCCTTCTCCTCACTCTCTCATTCACTCCTCTCGCCTCCATCTCCTTCAGTACAAGGTAAGTCTGAAGCTTTTTCTCCTCTTTCTCTTCATATGCCTCCAATGCTCATACCTGCTCCAGTCCTATGTGGGGTCTTGGAACTGATATCATGGGAGAGGGAAGAGGAAATAGTTCTGTCATCACCAGAGGCTGAAACTTGGTTGTCTCATGAGCTATGGAGTAGGAAGGAACCTCTTTAGGCTTGGTTGCTGTCCAGACGGTTCTTTTGGGCAGAAAGGAATGGATCTCCCTGCAAAGTTCCCAGCTCTTTTCTCCAACTTGTGACTTATCTCACTCTTAGTGAGGTGAAAGATTGCTCTTCATCTACAGTTTCTGTTCTGCTTCCCCCTTCCCTCTCTGCCAGGTGCACCTGCAGCCCCAAGACATGTCCTGCTACACCCCGTGCCGGCCCTGCGGCCCCACCCCGCTGGCCAACAGCTGCAATGAGCCCTGTGTCAGGCAGTGCCAGGACTCCACCGTGGCCATCCAGCCCTCGCCCGTGGTGGTGACCCTGCCCGGGCCCATCCTCAGCTCCTTCCCACAGAACACCGCCGTGGGATCCTCCACCTCTGCTGCTGTTGGCAGCATCCTCAGCTCTCAGGGAGTGCCCATCAGCTCTGGGGGCTTTGGCCTCTCAGGCTTGGGCAGTGGCCTCTGTGGCAGGAGGTACCTCCCCTGCTAAAGCTGCTGGCGATGATTCCAGGGTATGAACCAAAGGATGCAACAAGATGGTGCTTCTCTGGGGATGGAGCATCAGCTTGTTGCTTGCTGAGGGGCTGAGCAACCCCAGCAGCCCTTGCAGAAGGACAGGGCCAGCCTGGGCTCTTGGGAAGCACAGCCCATCCCTGCCTCTGTCCCCTGCCACTCTCTCCTTTCCCTCCTGTGTCCTTGTTCCCTTGTGCTCCCCGGGGCTGTGAGCCCCACACAGCCATCCTGGGGAGGACCTGCTGGTCCTGCTCCCTCAGGAGAGCAGACAGATGGACATCTTCTGAGATCTCCTCCACAATTATTTGGTGCAGACTCCTATCTGCCTCTGGTGCTCCTTTGATTCAGATTTACCTCGTTTTCATCTTTTGACTCATTAAAGTTCTGCTGCATTTGAGCCATTGCCTTTTTGTCATCATTTCCCTGTATATGCCCTCACAAAATTACCAGGGGGGTTATTGGGTATGCTTGTATGGGGACCATTATCACAGGATTATTTTGACTTTGCTTAGAGGGTGATCCTCTGTTTTTCAAACTTCTCTACCTATCTAGGGCTGGATGGAATGATTCAACACAGTTCAATGACTATAGCTCCATCAGAAATGCTGTCTTGTCATGAAAAAGGGAGATTTCCTCGACCCTTAGTGTTTGTCTGTCAGTGCCCCAGAAAAGCCAAGACCCTTGTGCCCAACCACCCTGACAGTGTCTAATTAGGGGGACCCTGCACTGTGCTGTTGTGCTGGATTGGAGGGCAGCTTGACTCAGTCAGGGAAACACCATCAGCCTCAGGGAGACCCCTCAGCAGGTCTTCCCACTTTTTGACCCCTTAGTGGGTCTTCCACTGTATTCAAGTATTTCCTTGCTGCTGGAGACTGCAAACACCAGTGAAGGACTGGCACTGGCAGTTTAGGGAATAATACTCTTCATAATATAAAATTGTGACAGGTTACAGTTCAAGGATTGCCAGTGATAGTATCTGACTGCAAAAATGTATTCAAAGAAATACAAAGACAAGCTCTAATCCCCGATAAAAGTATTCAGTGCTCACAGAGTGGTTCTTATCCAATAAGCATCCCAGGTTCAGCCTGTTGACTATCCCAGCAGTTACGATGGAGTCTGGGCTCATGTTCCACTGCTGTTAACCAGCACCCCCAGGTCCTTTCCCCCATGCAGCTTTCCACCCATTCTGCCCCAAAACTGTCGTGATGCAGGGGACTGTTGTGACCCAAGGGATGGACCCAGCATTTCCTCTGGTTGAACCTTATACAGTTGGCCTCAGTCCATTGATGCAGCCTGTCCAGATCCCTCTGCAGAACCTTTCTACCCTCCAGAAGATCAACAGTGACATCCAGCTTGGAGTCATCTGCAGTCTTACAGGGTACACTTGATCCCCTGGCCCTGGTCATCCATGAAGATACTAATCAGAACTGGACCAAATACGGAGCCCAGGGCAACACCACTAGTGACTGGCCATCAACTGGACTTAACTCTACTCACTACCACTCTCTGAGCATGGCCATAAAGCCAAATTTTTACCCACTGAATACAACTCACATTCAAGTCATGAGCAGTCAGTTTCTCCAAGAAAATTTGATGGAAAATAGTGTCAAAGGCTTTACTAAAGTCCAGGTAAACAACTTTTACAACTTTTCTCTTGTCCACTTAGTGGGTAATCTTGCCACAGTAGATCAGGTTAGCCAAGTAGGGTGTGTTTCATAAAGACATTATGACTGGGCCTCTCCTGGGAAGCAGAGACATAGTACACTTAGCAGTTTCTTCTTTGACAAACAATCTATTAATAAATGCTCCCCTGCCACCCTCGTCCTCCTTTCTCTCAGCATTTTTTGCTGACCATGATGTCCCATGGTATCGAATATCCCTTTGGTCAGTGTGGGTGAGGCAGCCTGGCTATGTCCTCTCCCAGCCTCTTGACCACATCCATCTTCATGGCCTTTTGCAGAGGAGGGTGGAGAGACAGGGTTGATGCTGGGCAAGCACTGCCCAGAAAAACCCAAATTATTTCTGTGTTATCAGCACCATTCTAGCTCCAACTGAGAAGAACTAGTAGAAGGGTTAATTTGGTGAAATTGAACTCCATCTTGTGTAGACACTACACAATGCTGTTATCCATCACTGAATATTCATCCCAAGCAAACCCTCATAAAAACAGCCCTTAAAAACATCTTTTCCCCTTGGGCATATAGAGCCTTGACCTGTAGAGGAAAGGATGACGCAGACACATGGGCTGGGATGCAGCAGAAATTTAA
This sequence comes from Promerops cafer, assembly GCA_013398275.1. NCBI lineage: Eukaryota > Metazoa > Chordata > Aves > Passeriformes > Nectariniidae > Promerops > Promerops cafer. The sequence continues at coordinate 10,198 of VZSE01000072.1, forward strand.
TGAGACAAAACACAGAAATGAGGTTGCTCTGTCTGGAGGTCCCAGTGCAGAGAACATGAAGGACAGAAGGGAATCTGTGCCTCAGGAGGTGTCCCTCTTCCTGATCCAGAGAGGCAGCAGGGCCAGCAGGTCGTCCCCAGGATGGCTGTGTGGGGCTCACAGCCCCGGGGAGCACAAGGGAACAAGGACACAGGAGGGAAAGGAGAGAGTGGCAGGGGACAGAGGCAGGGATGGGCTGTGCTTCCCAAGAGCCCAGGCTGGCCCTGTCCTTCTGCAAGGGCTGCTGGGGTTGCTCAGCCCCTCAGCAAGCAACAAGCCAATGCTGGTCCCCAGGGTGGTTCCATCCTGTGAGTCCCTGGGTTCCTTCCCAGGGCCATTGCCAGCAGCTTTAGCAGGGGAGGTACCTGGTGCCACAGAGGCCACTGCCCAAGCCTGAGAGGCCAAAGCCCCCAGAGCTGATGGGCACTCCCTGAGAGCTGAGGATGCTGCCAACAGCAGCAGAGGTGGAGGATCCCACCACGGTGTTCTGTGGGAAGGAGCTGAGGATGGGCCCGGGCAGGGTCACCACCACGGGTGAGGGTTCGATGATGACGGTGGAGTCCTGGCACTGCCTGACACAGGGCTCATTGCAGCTGTTGGCCAGCGGGGTGGGGCCACAGGGCTGGCAGGGCTGGCACGGGGTGTAGCAGGACATGTCTTGGGGCTGCAGATGCACCTGGTGGAGAGAACATTGAGGAGCAGACCGTGAGGGGTGTTTGAAGAGCAGCCTCACCACACCATGACTCAAGCCAAGAGGGAGACAAGAGCTGGAGATGCAGGGATGCCCACAGGTTTTTCCCCACATTTAGCCCACAAGCTCCCTTCCAAGAGCAACCGATCTCAGAAGGTTCCTGCTAGACCATAGCTCACTTCAGCAAAGCCCTATCCTCCCTCCATATGACCCTCTCTCACATTTCACCTCTCACAAAGAGCTGTCCCATAATGCAGCATAGGACCAAATGACAGGTAGGCACTGGAAAATAAGAAGAGGGAGAGGGAGAGGGAGAGGGAGAGGTGTTCCCCCCATGCTCCCTCCCACCCCTGTCAAAAAAGCATGTCACGAGCACTGAGTAGATGTCAGTCATAGCAGAGCAGCAGGATCCACAGTCACTTCCANGAGAATAAAGGAAGGAGAGGAGAAAAGTGGCCCGACTCACCTTGATCCCAAGCAGACTGAGGCAAGAGGAGTGGATGAGAGAGTGAGGACGAGCTCTCTCTTATATTGCCCCTGCACTGCCCCAGGCCCACAGTCACTGCACAGGGGCAGTAATTTTCCTATAGACTCACCTCCAAAGCAAAATGTCCTCCCTAATGCCACAGGTTGTGCTTTTATTTCCATCAACACTGCCATTTCTTTTCCTCATTCCTAATGTGATCATTAGGAGTCCAAGGATCCTTTCAAGTATCGAGATGAAAGACCAAAGGATTTCCCAGGCAGGGATACATCAGCACAGGCAGAAGATGTGCTGGAGGTGTCTCTGGAAGGAAGGGATCATGGGACCAGGGAAAAATGGCAAAACTGATTTCCACCCTCTTTTGCAGAAAATAAGGTCTTGCTGAGGGCAAGGTGTGTACTGTCTGCCCTAAGCTCTGGGCTTGGCTACAGCCCAGTACTGGAGATGTTTTCTCTGTGCATGGATGGAGCTGCCCTTGCTGGAGGGGAACTCATCCTGACCTGGAACAAAGACATCCCACACTCCTGGCTTGGCCTCACACCAAAAGGCTGACACACGGCCAACACAAAATTAGAGTGAGACTTGCCACAGGTAGAGAGAGTCCCTCCCTGGAAATTTGCCTACTGAAGGCATTCCCTTGCCCTCTGGGATGCATCCCAGCTGCGTCCATGTCTTCAGGCCAGGGAAGTGCAGCACTCCTTGATGTAGCCTGGTTTTGTACCCAGGGCCCTAGTGAGCACATCCCCTATGCTCAGAGTCTCCTCTTGGTTTTCTGTATTTTTCCTGGACCTTTCTTAGTGCTTGACCACAGGATGCCTAAGCTGCTGCCAGCTTTTCTGACCTCTTTTGCTCTCCACAGGTGCCTCCATGCTATCCAACCTGCCAGATGCCTGACTGGGTGTAAGATTTTTGATGTCCGGGGGCTGTACACTGCTACTCATTTCCTCCCTGACACCAGCTCTTCCTCTCCACTTTCTGTGGTGTGACAACCAAGGCTGCCCTTGATTCCAGTGTTCACATACAGTTCTTCCTTCTCAGAGGCAGCTGTGCATCACCATTTTTTCCCCATGGCAGACTCCATGAGACTGGAAGGAACCTCTGGAGATCACCTAGTCCAACCACCCCTCTGCACAGCATGATCAGCTCTTGGAGAATGGTCAGGGCCAAGTCCTGAATTTCTACAAGCATGAACAATCCTCAACCTGCCCGTGTCAACCACAGGCAAGTTCTTTATCACCCTCACATTAACAACATCTTTTCTCATGTTTCCCCAGAATTTCCTGTATTTCCAGTGTGCCTGTTTCCTCTTGTCCCTTCTCTGAAGAAGACTCTGGAGAGCCTGGCTCTGTGTTCTGGACTCCTCCCGCAGCTCTTTTAGCCATTGCTGAGCAGTGTGCCCAGATGCCCCCTCTCCTCTGGAGTGGACAATCAGCCCCTCCTGTTCCAGGGGCTCCAGTCACCTCATGGGCTCTGAGGCCCTTTGCTGGACCTGCACCAGTATGACTGTGCCTCTCTTATACTGGGCAACTGCTCTTTGTGGCACTGATTTCTCAGCACTGCGGAGCAGAGGAGAAGGGTCACGTTCCACACTTGGAGGACAAACCCCTTCCTAATGCAGCTTTGGGTGCTGTCAGGTGTCAGTTCCATGAAGGCCCAGGGCTGTGTCGTGATGCCCTGCAGGACCCCCTTTCTGTACTGCAAAGCTCTTTGGCTGCCCTGCAGCCTGAGCCTGTGGGGGGCAGGAGTTTCTCCCTCCAGCCTTGCAGGACTTTGCCCAAAGGGGTCAAACAGTGCTGGCCCCAGTCTGGGCCCTGTGGTGCACCAAGAGTGAGTCTCTGCCAGCTGCACTTCATCCCACTCATCACAACCCTTGGAGACCTGCAGCCAAGCAGATTTCAGTCATGGCTTTCTAGAAATCAAGACGCCCATTGTCTTTCTCCCAGTCCTCAGCTGCATTCCCTGACTGTCAGCACCTCCCAAAGGGTGTTTAGAGGTGTTTTCACTGACACCGAGGCTCGTGTATCCATCACCAGGTTGCACACACTCATGTCAGTCCAGTCTGTTTAAAGGTTCCCACAGCTGATCCTCCTCCTCTACTGTGGGGAAGTTTCCTGAGGAATATCAGGAGGTTGATCCTGTGACACGAAAGTTGCCAGTGAAGACCAAGGCCCAGAAGCCTTGAAGAACCTTCCCCTTTCCTGTTACCCCTGCCTGCAGTGAAGCTGCCCCAGTCAGCCTTGGCTCAAGCCTCCCTTTTGCTGTTGCCCTGTGTGGAAGATCTTTCCCACCACAAGCTTTCCTGATCCAGCTCCAGGTGGGCTTTGGCTTTCCAACCCCAACCCTGGAATACTAAGCCTGGCAAACCTTCTCCATCAAGAGGAAGGGAGAGGAAAGCATTTCCCTGGAGAAGCAGTGTCCAGTGGGCGCTGGAGTGAGGTGGGAGGGAGAAGAGAGCAGCCGGCAGGATGTGCTGTGAGGAGAGGAGCCTTTGGGTGCTCTGCTGCTCTGTGTGGGGCAGGGCAGAGCTGGGGCTGTCCCTGCAGAGGCGGCTGCCAACAATGGCATGGCACTGGCCCAAGCCAACATCCCCTGCCTGCACGGGACCCTCCGGCATGGGGGGCACATCCTGTGCCTGCATGGACACGCTCTGAGCCCGGGTATCCTCAGGCCTGGCATGGCACACGTGAAAGGAGCTGCAACACAGACCAAGCATGTCAGAAATGAGGAAATGAAATGGCAGCGTTGATGGAAATCAAACCACAGTGTGTGGCGTTAGGGAGGATATTTTGCTTTGAAGGTGAATGTGTTGGAAAATTACTGTCCTTGTGCAGTGCCTGTGGGCCTGGGGCAGTGCAGAAGCAGTATAAAAGGGGGACCTTCTCCTCGCTCTCTCATTCACTCCTCTCACCTCCATCTCCTTGGGATCAAGGTGAGTCTGAAGCCCTTTCTTTTCTTCCTCGGCGTTTTCTGAGCCTATCCACCCCTGTGGTCCCATGTGGGTTGTTGAGAACTGCTTGATATGGGAGAGGGAAGGGGCAGAAGTTGTGCAAGGAAAGAGGTTCGGTTTTGGCTGAAGTGTCTCCTGAGCTGTGGAGGAGCCCCGGGCTTGGTCGCTCTTAGGGGGATTCCTCAGGGCTGAGTAGGAAGTGAGGCTGGTGGGCCTCTCTAAACAACATCGTACAATTTTGCGCTTCTGGCTTTTCTCCATCATGATGGGCCAACAGACACCCTTCACTCAGCCCTGTGCTCTGCTTCTCACTTCCCTCTCTGCCAGGTGCACCTGCAGCCCCAAGACATGTCCTGCTACACCCCGTGCCAGCCCTGCGGCCCCACCCCGCTGGCCAACAGCTGCAATGAGCCCTGTGTCAGGCAGTGCCAGGACTCCACCGTGGCCATCCAGCCCTCGCCCGTGGTGGTGACCCTGCCCGGGCCCATCCTCAGCTCCTTCCCACAGAACCCCGCCGTGGGATCCTCCACCTCTGCTGCCGTTGGCAGCATTCTCAGCTCTCAGGGAGTGCCCATCAGCTCTGGGGGCTTTGGCCTCTCGGGCTTGGGCAGTGGCCTCTGTGGCACCAGGTACCTCCCCTGCTAAAGCTGCTGGTGATGGCCCTGGGAAGGAACCCAGGGACTCACAGGACAGTACAAGCCCAGGGATAGAGCATCAGTGCTCTATCTACCACTCAGAGTGACTTCTTTCTCATCTTTTGACTCATTAAAGCTCTGCTGCATCCCAGACCATGTCTCTGTGTCATCCTTTCCCCTGCACATGCTCACCCAGCATGTCAAGCTAGAGAGGTGTTGCTGTGTGGTTCTGGGAGGGCATTTTTGGAAATGGTGTTGCCATGGCTGTCATCATCACATTCATTATGTTAACACAGCATTGATTACTCATATTAAGTGTCACCTTTCTAAATTAGTCTGCCTCTCTGTACCTGCAAGAATTACCTCACACAGTTCAATGACCACAGATACTCCAAAAATGCTTTTAGTTTTCCCAATAAAGCTTTCAAGCTTTCTCTTCTCTGTTGTCAGCAAGCCTGTGTCCTCAGCCTCTCATCCACAAGTAAATGTCCCACCTCACTCACCACCCTGGCCAATCTTCATGTATTTCACTTCCCTTGCTGGAGATCTTTTGGTGTTACAGTCCAGTAGGCAGCACAGCATACTTGATGCCATCTGGGGAGTGCTGAGCAGAGTGGGATCTTTGCTCCCATCGATATCCTGTTGAAAGTCGTGCTCTGATAGCCCAGGATGTTGATGATAATCCTTGGTGTCCAGGAACACTCCTGGCAGCTCCTCCTGTTTTGATGGTGTTACCACAAAAGCAGCCCATCTGGGCCCCACTTTTCAGAGACTGAAGTGCAGGGATTGACAGACGCAGACTCTGCTTATGCCAGCAGATTAAAGGCAGTTTATTACACAAGTTCACCAGTATTTATAGGTCACTACGTTCATACAAAATTTTCCACTCAGACCCCTTTGTCCCAGTCCCCTTTAGAAGCACAATCTTCTTGATTATCATTCTTACACTAGTAATGTCCTTGTTATCTCTTTCTCCAGCAAAGTCCTTGTTACATCTCCCCTCGTCAGAGCAGCCAGTGTCAGGGGGTCAGAGTGACCAGGCATGATGCCTTCACTTCTGTTCTTCCCTTGAGTTTATCTCTCCCTCAGCTTTCACTGTACTGAGGCCAAAAGGTTGGCGGCACTACCCAGCTCAGCTTCTGTAGCTGTCTGAAAGATGTGACAGGATTGGCTACGACAAAGCCAACTTCAAATCTGGACTCTGCATGGACATGTGTTGCTATGCCCACCTGTGTCCTGCAGCAGTTCAGCCATTCCCCTCCCTCAGCTGCTCCTGCAAAGCTCTTTGAGACACTCAGCCCATACCTGATGCCTCTCCCTGCCTCCCTCTCCCCAGAAACTCTCCCAGAAAAGTTGCATTCTGGAAATCCACAATTATCAGAACAGCCTGGGAGAAGAAAGGACTGAGAGCAGACCTTCAAGGAAGACATGGGGACACTGGAGATTGAAAACTGGACATGAGCCAGCAATGTGTGTTTGCAGCTCAGAAATTCCATCAGGTCCAGGGCTGCACAAACAGAAACATGGCCAGCAGGTAAAAGGAGGGGATTCTCCACTTCTTATCTGCTCCTGTTAAACCTCACCTGGAGCCCTGAATCCAGTCTGGAGTCCTCAATTCAAAGTAGGCATGGACCTGTAAGAGCAGCTCCAGACAAGGGCTGCAAAAATGATCACACAGATGCATTGTCCCTACCGTGGAGAAAGGCTGGAGGGAGTTGAGGTTTTTGAGGCAGGAGAAGAGCAGGCTCTGGGGAGACCTTATTGCAGCCTTTTGATATATAAAGGGGATGAATTAAGAAGTTGGAGAGAGATGTTTTCTCAAAGCCTGGAATAACTGGACAAGGAGCAAGAGTTTTAAACTGAAATAGGATTGTTGGAGGTTGGAATTTTCCCCATTAGAAGTGCCGGGGAGGAACTGAGAAACTGGGTGCTTGGAACAGGGCAGGGGGAGGGGAACTCTGGGGGGGAAAGGGCAGAACCATCGCGAGAGTAGGAGGCAGGAAAAAGGCGAGTTTGGGGGCGGCCTCGCTCTCTTGCTGCCGGGGTGGCACCGGGTGAGGATCAGGACGGCTGTCGCTTGCTGCGGGGATAGTTCATCACCAGCCTGAGAGACGGACCAGCCTCTGCTCGTGCTCTCC
>VZSE01000087.1:0-15909 GCA_013398275.1 Promerops cafer
CCGCGGGTCCCGCCATCCCATCCTTCCCCTCAGCTTCTCCCCGCCGCCCAGCAGCCCCTCGCACTCACCTGTTTCTCTCTGCTTTCAGGGCTGGATGCGAACTCCTGGCCGGGTGCTCCCTGAGGATCTGCAGCACCAGCCCGGAGGAAGGGCCCCGTGGGAGCTCAGAGCCTCCAGCCCCTTCCCTCTGAAGCCCTGCAAGATCTGACAAAAGTCACCGCTGTGAGGAAACGACTGCAGGACTGAGATCCCCTTACCCAGGCTGGCACTGAGCTCTGAACTGGAAGAGCCTGAGCATCACTGAGCTCCCCCGGGAGGCACCAGGGCAGGGCTGAGGCCTCTGCTTCCCCAGGGATCCCTCAGGCCTTGGCTGTGCTCCGTGCCCAGCAGGAGCCTTCCACCGAGGATGAGGCTGGGTGCACGTGCTTGGTGTCCATGGAGCTTCTGCCCTTCGCTCTTCTGCTTTGCTGCCCCAAAAACGAGGCAAGCAAATGGTCCCTTCACCTGGGAGCAAGCAGGAAAGCACTCGCAGATGGCAAGAAACAGCCTGATCTGGGTCTGCTGGAGCAGTTTCCAGGGGGGATTGCTGCTCTGCAGCCCCTGGGAGGGTGGTGCTGCAAAGGTCAGATGCTGACCCTCACCTGATGTCTCCTGCCACACCCCATTCCCGGGGCGTTTGGCCTCACTGCGCTGGAGGGAGAGCAAAAATCCGGGCAGGGCTGGGTGCTCTGCACCCCGGGGGAAAGCGCCTCTGCAGGGCCTCTTCTGAAGGCCAAGCCATGGGCCAAGAGCCCCTGGCCACGGGCACGTGGCAGGACAGAGCTCGGAGTGCTGCTCTGTGGCTATCACCCCTCCGTGCAGCTGCTGGGGGCTTCCTCCGCTTCCATCCTCGGCAGGGGGCTCAAACAGAGTGCAAACAGCTGCTCAGAACGGCTCAGCCCTGCAGCTCCCCCTTAGACAGCATCCCTCGGGGGCATTCTGCCCAACACCACCTAGAAACTCTCTTCTCCCTCTGATGAAGAGGCAGAGAAAAGGCAGGCTGTGAGCAGGGAGAGAGCAGCTGCTGTGTCCCAGCGCTGAGTTTTCCTTCTCACTTCCCCACCAGCCCGGACCAGATGCATTTATGGGGTGTGAATGGGGAGGATGAGCGCTAGCTGGACGTCTCTGTGTGCTGTCTGGGTGTCCCACGCACTCTGTGGGACAGGAGTCACCTCTCCCTGTGGTGGAGAAGCAGGATTACACTAAGTGGTGCCTCACTCTCAGACCTGCCTGGCCCAGAGGAGCAGCCAGGGCTCAGAAACCAGCTCTGAATTTGCATGATTCCCTTCTGGCCCTGACTTAAAATCCCCATTAAAAAAAAAAAAAAAATAGATTTTTATTTCTAAATTTTTACTCAGGACAAAAAATCCTTGGTTTTTCACAGGGGAAAGGATTTTTACCTTCAGGCAGGGATTGAAGCTACCTTGGCCATAACCATGAAAACCAGGGATTGCTCTGCTTTCCCTGGAGTGTTTTATTTTGGTTTTGCCTTTCAAGCCTGTTGCCTCCACGCACAACCCTGGATATATGCTCTAAACCCAGCTAAAATAGGTTGCAGTGCAAGGTTTAACGATTCAGCATTTCTCTTGCCACTGATTTACTGACTGATGCTCAACTTTTTTTTTTTTTTTTTTTTTTTTTTTTTTTTTTTTTATCAGTCGAAGAACTGCTTGGCCATCGAGAGCTGCAGGCAGCTGCAAAGCGAATTGAATAATAATATCTTTGGGAGGTAAAAATGCCTGGATGGAATGGAGCAGCACCACCATCCAGATAGCCAAGGAAAAGTCAGGATAGGAGCTCAGATAGGGAGGAGAGCCCTTCATGAACTTCTGTTACCTAACACAGACTTTACCCTTACCCAAGGCGGTATTTCCATTTATTTTATATGACCCAAATAATCTCAAATGATTTGACGTGGGGAGACAAAGTGATGCTTTGACTCTGTATGAGGTTTGTGGGAGGGATAACCAAACCCCTCCATGGCCCCCAGACCATTTTCCTGAGCCCCCACCCTGCCCTGGGGTGCTCCCCTCCAGCTTTGCCAGCTGGGGCTGTGTGGGGGACCCCCTCACTTGTCCCCAAGCCCACCCAGGGGCAGTTCCCAGCACAGGTAGCCTGGCAGAGCTGGGTCCTTGGCACCCCACACCCTTGGGTGGGATGGGGGGTGCAGCCATGCACCCAAAGTCCTCCCAACAGCAGTATCTGGGGTTTTTTCCCATCTACCTCCATTTTTTCCCCCCTAAACTCAGGCAGGTTTTCCCAGGACATGAAAGCTGGACTTCTAATCCAGTCCCAAACCCACACCACGTTATTCAGTTAGGCCAAAAGTCAAAAACCAGCCACTTCTCTGAGTCCGGATGCAAAAGCTTTTCCCCTCAAGCTCACGACGCTGAAGCAGTCTCAGAAATGTTGATCTCTATCCCTTCCTCTCACCACAAACCCTCCAACCCCGCTGGGCTCTGGGTTTCCTTCCCTGGGTCATTCCTAGCAGCGTTGTCCCCTCACCCCTGCCCTGGATTTGAAGAGAGATGTTTGCATCAAACTTCTGCTGAAGAAAAGAGTGGAGGATTTGAGCACTCTGGAACTGAGAGGGACCTGGGGGGATCTCGGGGGCAGCCCAGCCACCCTGAAAGTTCTCGTGGCTGTGCCTGGGCGTGGGCAAGGGCCTGCTCCACATCTGCAGGGAAAATCTGCAGGGCGATGGGATTGCTGGAGATAAGCAGCAAGGAGGGAGGAATGACTTGGATCAGGAGCAAAGAGCAGGGGAGCTGTGGCTCGGCCAGCCAGGGAGACATGGATGTGGGGGAGAGGCACTGCCCTGGTGGTAGAGGAGGTCCTGCAGAGAGGTCTGGAGCTGTCTGAGACCACTCTGGGGCTGAAATGAAGGGTGGGTGGGTGCTGCTGCTGCATCCCAGGCGTCCTGGAGCACCTGGCACGCTTGGTCAGGGTCTGCTCTTTGAGCTGGCCCAGGGCAGTGCTGTCTGAATGAGCCTGGGGGGCAAAAACAGTTGGGAAAGAGGAGGGAAGAAAAGGTGGGGGGAAAGAGGATGGCCAGAATGCAAAGGCAAAAGCCCTCTGGAGACAGCCCAGAGCTGTTCCGCGGTGGTGTCTGGAAACCGTGCGGAACGTGAAGCGGAAACCAATGAACCACAGTGAGCACGCGGGAAATGAGCCCTAATTGAGGCACAAAAACAGGAGCAGATGGGCAACCCTGCCCACCACCCCTTTCCAGGGGTCTAATTTGCCATGGAAGCCGGGGAACGGCCATCCCTGAACAACTGAGGGCTGCTGCTGTGGGTAGGGGTGGCCTTGTCCTGGTATGTTCCTGGAGAGGCTCCAGGGCGTCCATGCGAGGGGAGCTGGCAGCATCCCCCACCCACCGCCCCTCCACACACGGCCTGGTGAGGGTGGGATGCTCAAGGCCTTTATCCTCAGGGCTATCCTCAGTGCTGGGGCATTACAAGGGCTCAGCAAGTCCCACAGCTCCCCGAGTGAGATTTGCTCTTTGCTGACACAAAACAAACGGGGATTTCCTCCGACATTTTCGTTTCTGCCAAAAACACGCGACTTGGGGGGGGTTGTTTGACCAACTGTGTCCTGCTCCGCAGTCAGAGACCCTCTGTATTGTATTCTGAGACCCTCTGTGTTGTTTTAGGACAAGTGCCAGCAGGTAAACCCCAATTCCATCTCAAGGACCACTCCTAGCACCTCTTTGGGGGTGCTGGAAAGCTCTGTGTGGTGGTTTTCCTTTGACCAAGGAAAAAGGAAAGGTGCTGCAAGCGGGCCTGCCAAGGAACCCCTGTGTCTGCCCACCTCAGCCTTCATCCGTGGAGGAAAGCAGGGAATTCCCTCTGGAATGCTTGTGGAGGTGGGGACCAAGGGATGCTCGCTGGAAGCCGGCACCGACCCCTCCCTCCCTCCCACCGCGGCCTGGGGAAGCTTAATGAGTTAATGCTGATTAAGTGCTTTCAGATTATCAGATAAAGGTGTCATAAAAGTGCTTTACAGTGATGATGATGTGTTTTATGGTGAGGAGAAACTGATGATCCCAAATAAAAATCCAAATTAAATCGGGGGGGAAGTACAAAGGTGTCTTCAGATCTGGGGTGAACTTCACATTAAGGGCAAAAAAAGCATTCAAGCGCTTGCCAAGTTCCCGTCTCTCCTCAAACCGTGCCTCATTTTGACCTCCCCCCTCCTCTCCAGCAGCCTTTCTGCTCGAGACCAAGATTAATTACCTCCCTCACAGCCCTTTGGGCTTCCCCCATCTGATAAGGTGTGAATAAGGCTGACAGGACCTGCTAAGGGTCTCACAGCTTTCTCAGCTCCGTGTCCTGCCTCAAGCACCGGCGGCACATCCCGGGCTCGCTGCACGCCTGCTGCCCCCCAGCCTTGCTTAACTCCTGCCTTGTCCTCACCTTCTGGGATCCGTGGAGTTGGAAACGTAGGGATGGTGGTTCTGCCTGCTCTCCACGCTGGGGTAAGAGAGAAATCAGCCCAAACCCTGAATGTGGCCACACCAACTGCGCCAGGTCTGCAGCGAGACCCTAAATAAAGCAGGTAACAGCATTTCCCCCGCTCTGAGAGCTGCCTTTGTCCAGGCTGTCAGGGACCCCAGAGCTGAGGGACACACGTTAAGATCTACAGCAATTAAAAGGGGCTCCAGCCTTAATGTGCTCAGCGGAAAGCCCAGGTGCCCGGGTTGTGCACGGGAAATTGGCTGCTAATTTAGCGGCTGCTGCCAACTGGCCGCATCTGTCCAGCCTTGGATGCCTGTTCCTTCCTTGCTCTTTTCCAAGCGCTTCTCCTGGCAGGATTACAGCCCGGGGAGGAGGCAGAGCCAGCTCGGACAACCTGCTCGCTCCACACACTGCTTTGGGTTTATGGCCGTGGCTGGGCAGTGCCCCCCACCCAGGGCTGTCACCTCCACACCTCTCCCCGAGCTTCCTTGGAAGCAACAGGACCTGGCACAACAAATTCCCAGGTCCTGGCTCTTCCTGGCTGGTTTATTGGGGAAAAAAAATTTCATTTCCCCCACCACAAGATGATTTTTTTCCTTCTTTTATTTGAGTTGACTGAAATGGTTGGTTAAAAATAAAGCAGCTCATACTATTTTTAACGTGTTTTTACTCTTTTATCAAAGGAAAAGGGAAGATTTGAATTTGTTTCACTTCCGTTGAAAACATCAGGTTGAAATGATCCAGCTTCTCCAGTGTGGTATCTCTGTTAAAAACACATTTATTTAGGCAAGCTGCTTTGCCAAATGTGGCAGGAATCTGTGGCTTTGAGCTGAATTTCCCAGCCATCCTGAGACAGCAGTTTGAGGAACAGTGGATTTGTCTGACAGTACTTCCCAGGCTGGAGTCCACTGGATCTTCAACCCAAAGCACGTGACAATATTCCAGAGGAATTCACTTTCATCCTGTAGATGCTCCAGACTTGAGCCGAAGGAGAAGCTGAAGGTTTTGGTCAGGTTTGCCCCGGGGAGGTGGAAGGCAGGTGACCCCAGAGATGCCTCCCGAGGATGAAATCATCTCCCCAGGAGGTGACTCCACAAGCCCGCAGTGCTGCTCTGTGCCAGCCCAGCGGGTCCGGGATGCAGCGCCGTTGTCCCAGGCAGGGAGCTCTGGCAGGGCTCCCTGAGACACCTCAGCTCGGTGGGGGTGACAGCGAGGGACCCCGCGAGGGATGCAGAGGGTGGAAGAGCTCTCCACCACTGTCAGCGCTGGGTTTTGACCGGTGCTTGCAAAACTCTGCCGTGTTACGAGTTTGGGATCCCGGTGCTGACAGAGCCTTGCCAGAGCTCCAGCGCTCCCTCAGGGCTGTCAGTGCAGGAGGAGGAGGAGATTTGGGATGACTCTTTGCTGGCAGAAATGAGGAGCTCAGCACAGCGACAACGCTCTAAAACAGCACCGAGGTGCTCCAGGTGCCGGCAGGAGCACGGACCAAGCACCGGGGACTGTTTTCCTCCCCGAGGGCAGCCACGCTGCCCTTCAAACCTCCTTGACCCCTTGGCAGGGGAGGTCAGTCCGTCATCTGTGGCGCTCAGGACGAGCACCCAGTGCCGGCTCCCCATGCATCACCCGGGGGTCGCGCTGGAGCTCGCGTGTCACTCCCATCCGTCTTTCCCGCAGCGCTCCCTGTCACCGGCAGCGCCGGGAGAGGCGGGGGGGGACGGGAGGCACAGCAAGGCAGGGAAAGGGAGGCACAGAGGGTGAGGGAGGTGGTACAGCCATCCGTGTTCCGTTTGTCAAGGGCTGCTTCTTCCTCTCCTGGAAATTCCCACCAGCCGTGCCCTGAGGGCAGCTGCTGGCTGGGGAGGCATGGAGGTATCCATCCTTCATCCTTGCAGGGCAGCCAGCAGGCAGAGAACCTTGGGAATGTCTTTTGAGAGCCCTCCAAACACCCTGAAGCTCGGGATTCCTTTGACCGGAAGGCAGAGGAGGCGATGGCCTCTCAGGAGTCACCAGGCCTGGCTCTGCTCCGTCAGGATCTGTGGCACAGAGCAGGAACCCAGCCCGGCACCTCTTTGTGCTGATTTGTCACCTCTGGAAGTGTTCGAGGCCAGGCTGGACGGGTCCCGGGGCCAGCTGATCTCGTGAGTGGCATCCTGCCCATGTCAGGGGGCTTGGAGGAGGTGGCCTTTGGGCACAGCTGGGACGGGAGGACGCGGGGCTGAGCCACGAATTCTGTATCCCTCAGACAGAGATGGCTTGTGCGATATAAAAACCTCCCTCCGTGCCAGCTTCGGTGTTCTCCGAGCGAACTCGGCCGCGCTGCTGCCGGCGCTGCCTTTGTGCCGTGCCCAGCCCAGCCCCGCGCTCCATCTCCCGCCCGCCTCCGCGGGCTGGGGGAGCGCTCCTCGGGGTCATGTTTGTTGTGTTTCCAGGAAGCCCCTCCAGAAAAACATCCTTGAAACACAGAGGTTTCCCTTCTGCCGGCATACAAATGAACCCCAAACAGAGCCCACTTCAAAGCGGCCGGCTAATGAGCCGCTCTCTCCCCCGCCCCGCCCCGGTTTCAGGAGGGCCCTAACGATGCTGCGGTATTACAAAGGCGTTTGGAGACTGTTCACAGGGGAAAAATAGAGGGAGAGGGGGCAGGGAGCAGCGGGAAGCAGCACGGACATGCCAGCACAGGCGGCTGCGGGATGGTCCCCAGTACCCCGGTGTCCCGGTCCCCACACCGGGCATGGGGCGCGGGGGGCAGAGCACGGAAAGGGGCGGGTGGTGCCCGTCGGTGCCACCTCACGGCAGGGCAGATCCCAGCTCTCTGCACGGGGAAATTCCAGAGGCTGCCGTGATGTGTTTGCTTTCTCCCCAAGGACAAGGCTGGGTGATGGGGGTAGGGAAGGGGATGAGGTGGAGGAAGCACCGCTTGGAGCATCCCCTTGCATTTCAGCGGGATTTTATTCTGCTGAGCCGGTCTTTCCAACTTTCCTTGGAGCCTCTGGTGCTGGCTGTGGTGGTCCCCCATCCCTCCCAGTTCAATCCCGGACTCCATCGAGTCCCTGGGGTTTGGCTGTGCCGGGACCTGGGGTGGCGGCACCTCCCTGCCGGCCCTTGGGATGGGCACCCGGGGGGTTTGGGGAGCTCGACCCCCACGAGCTGGGGCTGCAAACGCTGCCCTGAATTCCCAGCACGGAGCCTCCATCGGCAGCAGGTGAGGGATCAGCCCAGGAAAAACAAGAACTGCGGTGACCATCGGCTACAAAGCCCAAATGAGGAGCTGAGACTTGAAGGTTTTTTTCTCCCAAAGTGTTCTGAGGTGGAAACAAACCCAGAAATTTTGCTTTGTTCAGAAGTTTTCCTTCTTCTAACTAGTGAAAAGTAGCTTTTTTTCCCTGATTATTGCTTGCCAAAAAAGAGGGTATTTTCACACTTTCATCCACAATTGTATTTTTCTCTGGCTGAGGAAGCATTTTCTGCTACAGAAATGGAAAACAAAACTAAAAATAAAGCCTTTCTGCTCACGGGCTGTAAATATCCACCGTGCTCTGCAGTTCCCTGTATCAGCTGGAAGTTTTTCCCATCTAGCAGCAGCAAGGACATTTTACTCAGGACCATTTTCCTGTGTACACCCAGGATTGCTGCCGCCATCAGACGAAGGTTTTTGGTTCAATCTCTTCATCTCTTCATCCCTCCACCCAAGTCACGTCATTGTTCAGGGGAACATCAGCTCCCTGGTGCAGAGCTGAGCTGTCAGTTTCGGGCTGTCCTACCCTTACCAACACTACTTATTCAGAGTCAAAAAAATGATATTTATGAGAACCTTAAAGGTTTCATTAGATGCTTCCATTAGAGAGAATTTAATAAATAATTTTGCATCAAGAGGACCAGAGGTTTCTCTGGACCTTCTTTCCAAGAGTCTCGCATCCCAAGGAGCTTCCTTGCAACGCAAACTGATGGTGCTGGGAGTTTCACCTGCAAATTTCCAGTCGATCTCAACATTCCTTTCCCCTCTTCACCTGAAGGGTGTTCCGAACCCCAGGACCTCCATGTGCCGTCAGTCAGGGCATCCCCAGAACCTTGGGACAAATCTGGGTGGAGCGGAGAGGAGGAAACTGCTTCCTCTGTGCCACCAGCATCCCCCATCTCCCCAGTATAAATAAATAAATAATCTGCAATCTCAACATATTCCCAGCCCCGAGGGCCGGAGTGGTGATGGATACACCCAGCCAGGCCATTGTTCCCCTGCTGGATAATAACAAATCTTCGATTTCTGGCCGCCGTTCAGGCCTTTGCTGACGCTCGGCTGTGCTGAGCCGGGCTGGGCGCGTCCCTGCAGCAGCCCCGCTGATGGGGACAGCCCCTGCGGGCACGGGGACAGGGGACGGGAGCCACCGGCGCCTCGGCGAAGTTGTCAATAGCGCCGATCAGCTCCGGCATTGATTTCCAGCCCCTCCCGCCCCGCGCTGCTCGCTCCCCTCGGTACTTTCCTCTCGTGATCAGGGAACAAATGCACAGCAGCAGCCGGGCTCGTGTGCCCGGGGCTGCCGGGGCTGCTGCGGCTCTGAGAGCTCCGGCGCCTGCCAGATCCCGGCCAAAACCTCCGCTCCACGGCCGAGAGCTGAGCGCTGTCCAGCCCCACAGCTGCCCCCATCTGCCCTGGGCAGGCACCGGGATGTGAGCGCCCGGAACGGGCTGGAGAAACACCTCCCTCTTTTCCTCTGGCTGCTGGGTCCCAGCTCTCAGCCTGCCCTCCCTGGGATGGAGCTTCCCTCGGGGCCGAGTCCTGGGGCCAGCTGCGTGGCCTGGTAGCTGCTGTTTGCAGCTCCTCAAAAAATGAGGAGCCAGGAGTGGAGGCAAGCCCGTGTCTCCTGCCACACCCCATCCCCGGGGGAAAAGCAGCAGGAATTGGGGAGCCATCCCCCTGCTCACGGCGCCATCCCCCCTCGACCGCACGGGATGCAGGATGGATATTCAGCAGCTACGAAGAGGAGCAAACAAACAAACACCCAGACCCCCCTCCCGGTCCCCACTGCCACCGGAGGAACAAAACCCCGCAGCGAAGGGCCCTCAAGTGAGTAATCTCTCCTTCAGATGTGTCCCAGCATCCCTCGCCGTGCGCCGGCCGCGCAGCCACCACTTGAATTAGCACCAAAGGCTTATGGGAGCCAGAGTCATTAATCTAGGTGACAAACAGGACTCTGAAGGAATATTTGCACCCCGAAATTGAAAAGATTAGGCCATATTTGTCAAGGATTGGTAGGCTTTATCGCCTCCAGAGCAGATGCTGTTAAATATTCATGAGCTGCATAAGTGGGAGAAGACCTCGCTAGGCCTGATGACTTTCAGAGAGAGAGAGGAGGGAAGGGGGGGACGAGGGCGGGGGGACACGGTGGCATCGCCACGCGGGTGGGGAAGGGGGACATGGGGCTGCTCTGCAGAGCAGGGGCACCGCTGGCACCCGGGGCAAAGTGGCTGGAGGGGATGAGGGGTTGTGGGACGATCCCTTTGGACTTGAGGCAGCGCATCCACCTCTGGATTCCTGGCCCCGGCACGGGCAGGTTCTGCCTTTCCTGCTCTGCAGCGGGGACAGGAGCCAGGCAGGTGCATTAAAGGCAGCTGGAAGCTGGGAGGGGGCCACTATTGTCACCCCAGTCCCGCAGGCAGCCTGGAGGTGGCTCACAAAGTGTCCCCAAAGGACTGAGATATGGAGTGAACTCCAGGACTTGCGGGCCACCAGGCTGGGACACTGGGTGTCCCCACACATGTCCCCCGAGATGGAAAGAGGTTGTGAGGTAGAGATGGGGAGATGTACAGAGGGTCAAGAGGAAGGATTTGACAGCAGGGGGAAGATGAAGAGGGAGGAAGAGGAGCTGGATGGGGAAAGGGGTGGAAAATGGGGAGGAAAGTGTTCTGGGGAAGGGAAATGTGAGAAAAAAAAGATGATGATGATGATGAAGAGAGGATGGAGGGATGGTCAGAACAAGAGAAAAAAATAAAGAGGAGCAAAGGGAGTAGTACACAAAAATAGAAGCAGAAAAATGGTGCGCAGACAATGTCCTCTCCTTCACCTCCTAATCCCTATTCCCCCTCAAGTTTAAAAATGACCATCCTGAGAGCTGGTGATGCCACTGCAGATCCCAGACTGGCCCACCTCACCTGGGGACAGAGGACTGGAGCTAGCAGATGTCCCCGTGGCCAGCCCTTGGCTGCAGAGCAGGTCACAGCTTCCCACGGCACATCCCTGAACTCACCTCAGTGCTGGGACCAAACCCTCCCACGCCAGCTGGAGTTTTCCAACCTGCATCAGAGCCTCCTGGGAAAACGTGGGGTTTCAGGCTGTCCTGAAGAGGCTGCACTCACAGGAGCTGCCCTCTGGGTTTTCCCCCTGGCATTTGGCAAGGAGGCCCCAGGAACACCCAAACCATGCAGCAGGGCTGGGACCTGAGATCTCCCTGCTCTCCCCAAGTTTCTCCCTGTATCTTTCCCACACACATGGTTGGGTGAGATCCAATTTGAGCCAAAACCTCCAAATCTCCCCAAAACAGGGAGAATTTCAGCAAACCAGAAAGCTTGGTTTGCAGCCAGCTGTTTCTCCTCGTGTCACTCAACTGATAAAGCGAAAAGCTGGGGCTGGCATTAGGAAAAGCAGCGAGTAAGCTGCAAAACCAGCAGAAAAAGGCTCCATTGCCAGGCTGGGGGGGAGACAGACACTTAATTTAGTGCAGTCCAGGGACTTTTTTTATATTGTTAGTGGAAAATCCTGATTCATCAAAACCCTGGTTCTCAGAGAGATCAGGTCGGTCCCACCAGCGCCTCTGCTCAATTTAGAGAAAACCCAAACCAATAATGGTGATTCAGAAATTTCAGAAACCTGACCTCTTCCGAAAGGGAAAATTGTTTGCTGGTGGGTGACCATGGATTTAAATTGTTTGCTGCTCAAGAGGTGATGGGTGAGCACGGAGTGGGTGCACCTGAACCCCGCCGTGAACCCACCCAGGTGCTGGGCACAGCATCATTCCCCAGGATGCTGAGAACAGGCAGAGGGAAAAGAAAATGAGAGTGCTTGAAGCTGCTGGATAATCCACTTCCCCAAATCCTCGTTTCTGTCTCAACCTTCAAGAGATCTTCGTGCAGTCCTGGCTTCAATCTGCGCACAGGATCTCCTCCTCCCACTGTTCCCTGCGCTCCCCAGGCCCCCGGCAGCCCTCACACAATTTAATGTCTTACAGCTCTGTCCCTATTTGACAAACAGGTGATTTTGCTAATGAGGAATAAATGAGATTCACAGGATGAGAGAAAGGGAAGAGCAGCTGTCGTGAGCGCAGGATGTGCTGGCTTTATTAAAATAATATACGGCCACATGCTTGGTATTAGGGCTCGCAGTTTGAGAACTCCCATCTCATCCCTCCTGGCTCCCCCTCCCCTTGGCTCCCTGCTCCTCCTCTCCCTCCTCAGCCCCTGCCCTGGAACGTTTTCCAATCAGTGAATTACTGGCTGGAGAGCCCAGGCTGTCCCAGCCCACGCACGGGGAAATGCAGCGGGACACAGAGCCCGGAGCACGGCCGTGCTGGGAATGTGTGTGTGTGTGCAGGGAGGAGAGAGGGAGGGGACAGGGNAAGGGAAGGGAGCAGGGGGAAAAGGGGAAAATAGAAAGTCAGGGGAAAGGGGAAAAGGGAAGGGAAGGGAAGGGAAGGGAAGGGAAGGGAAGGGAAGGGAAAGTGAGATGGAATGGAAGGGCCATTGAAGGCACTGTCCAGTTCCAGACAATGGAAGCTTTTCCCCATCCCCATTCCTAAGGAAGCACAGACCCTGGCCAGGTTTCAGGGGTGCAGGCAGATGTGCACCCCTTTGCCTGTTTGCTCAGGTGCCCTCCTGCTCCAGGGACAGGCAGGGCACAGGCAGGGCACAGGGCACAGGGCACAGGGCACAGGGCACAGGCAGGAAGCAGGGCCCAGGGCACAGGGCACAGGGCACAGGGCACAGGGCACAGGGCACAGGCAGGGAGCCCCGGCCCCAGGTAAACAAGTGCTCAGTGAATAATTTACTCGGTGAGTGACAGAGGAATTGCCATTTAACAATTTGCTGGGCAAATATTATTTGACCATTTCTAGAGCTGCTTGAAGAGTACAAATATAACCTCCCTCTGCTTTGGGAATAATTCATTCGGCAAAAGCGGGCTGCGACTCATCAGATAAATTATTGAGAGGGGATAATGCAGCCCCGTTTAGGGCTGGCACAGCAGCCACCAGAGCCCTCCTGGCACGGAGGCACAGGTGCTTTGGTCCTTGCTGTCCCAAGGACGGGGGCTCCAGGAGGGTCTGGCTGGGATGATGGTGCGTCGCTGATTGCTGGGAGGGGAGCTGGGCCTCCTCTCTCCAGGACCACTGCTAATCCCATGTCCCCACATCTCTGGAGGATTAAGCTCCCATATGAATGCTTCTGGGACCCCAGGGAATGAGAGGAAGCAGCTCAGCTTCTTCATGGAGGGGCGCGGGGGGGGCAGGAGGGGACGGGCTGAAGCAGGGGGGTGGGAAGGAGCCCCCCTGCCCAGCTCAGGTTTGGGAACAAAAAGCCGGAGTTGCATGAGGAGCATCCCCCGCTGAGGCCCCGCGGCTGGAGCTGCTGCCTCTATTGAGGCGGCTCTGGCATGCATGGCTCCAGGTGTTCCAGCCCAAATCCTCTCCCCTGCATCCCTGCATGCTCCCCGGGGCACAGGCAGGTGCGGGATGGAGGGGCCAGGGAGGGGAATCGCTGGCTGTGAGCAGCGCTGCCGGCTGAAGCCTCTGAGAAAATGCTTTTGGTCAGTCTGTGCCTCAGTTTCCCCAGGGGTTTCCCAGTGCAAAGCTACTTCTTGTTAACTGCTCTGTACAGCTACTGGGAATGGAAGAGAATTCAGTGATCCAGAAAAAAAATTTTACTGTTCTGTGCAGATCTTGAAGCCAAAATTGTCAGGTGCTGTGGAAACAATTAATTGCAGGAAATAGAACAAAAATTTTAAGAGGAAGTGTAAAGCTAACTTTTTAAAAATTAATTTTAGAAATCAGAAAACTTGGGTGGCTCAAAGTTTGAACTCTGGGAAATGAAATTAAAAGCAAGCCTGGCTTTCAATCAGCAGCACCGGCAGGGTCACCTCACCTCTCCCCGTGGCTCCACACAGACACCTCTCGACTCCTTCTCCATTCCACCGAGCGATTAAACCCACTATTATCTTATTTATTTTGGCTTCCCTCCTTGCCAGTCCCCCTGCTGTAAATTAAATGATTGCCGAGTTAGATTAGCAGAAAGCATATGTGGAAATTACCTTTTAATTTCTTAATTACATTGCACTCACCTGCAGCTCAACCTGCCAGGGTAAGGAAAGTGTGAAGTTAATTTCCATTGATGTATTATCTGCGTTTTTATAAATTAGGATGCTATTAAAGAGGAAGTGTATCAAGAATTCATTGTTCCTAATCAGTCCCTGGGACATGGATGGGATCTCCTTTCAGCCTCCAGGGATGCCTCACAAACCCAGGGCTGGCTGAAGGGCTGTGGGAATTGGTGCCTATGCCCGGGCTGCTCCAGGAGGATCTGACGGGACATAAAGAAATAAAATTCACCATGAGAATAAATGAGCAGTGGAGCAGGGGCCAAAGGAAATTGTGGGATCCCCATCCTTGGAGGTTCAAGACAATGCCTGAAAAACCTGGTCTGAATCCAGCGTTGGGCTTGCTTTGGACAAAGGGTTGGATTACAGACCTCCTGAAGCCTCATCCCAGCTGGAAAAACCTACTCCCAGTGTGGTCTCTGTGCTGCAAGGGGCTGGAATTGTGCTCTGCCCATCATTTCCAGCATGGTCGTGTATTTCTGGTTTAAAACCCTGCCAACCACGCCCAGGAATCATCAGGAGGTGGCACAGTTCAGTTGCAAACCCAACGAATTTACTTCCAGTCGGAAATGCCCAGTGACATTCCAAGCTAAGACAGAAGATGCCTGATTTTTCCTCCCTGCACGGTGCCTTCCCTCACTTGACCACGCTGCATTCATTTAAAACTCCTCATTCCCCACCCAGAGGTCGCATCACCTATTAATCACGCTGAAGAGCCCCTCAATTATCTGAAACCACGATTACCCCAACCCATTCCACATCCCCCATGACATTTGGATAACTGAGGTTGTTCTGTATTATTATTATTTTTCAATTGTGGTAATTATTGTACATTAAACCATTAGCATTCATTACTCCTACAGTGTGTAATTAGAACAATGGTGGATGGATTGCTACCGACTCTAATGAAGTTTTTATAATTGTAATTTATGGTCGTCAAATTACCTTTCTTAAAAATGAAGGCTAATATTAGCCTCTTAAGTTATGGGGAGGGGGTGGTAATTACTGCTAATTGATGCTTCTTGTTTGCTCTCCACATGGCGCAGGGAAGGCTGGGAGGGGATCCTGGATGTCTGCAGGGGGGTGACAAGAGGATGGACCAGGCTCTGCTCGGTGGTGCAGAGACTGAAACTGAAGTTCCACCTGAACGTCGGCGAGAATTCCCTCAGGATTCCCTCGCGCTGCCCGGTGAGGTTGGTGGAGTCTCCTTCTCTGGAGATCACCCAGAAGCTGTGAGGTGCTCCGGGGGCTCTGCTTGGCGAGGGAGGGTGGGTAGATGACCTCCAGTGGTCCCCCCCAGCCCCAGCCATTGATCTGGTGATCTGGGGATCCATCCAGTCTCCACCTAGCCCAGGATGGAGAAACGTCCTCGGACAGCGGCATTCGCCCAGCCCTGGCCATGACACTGTGATGGGAGGGAGGAATCACAGAACCATGGAATATCCTGAGCTGGAAGGGCCCCACGGGGATCATGGAGTCCAGCCCCCGGCCCTGCAACAGAGCCCCCAAAAACCCCACCCTGTCCCTGGGAGTGGTCCAAACACTCCTGGAGCTCTGGCAGCCTCGGGGCCGTGCCCGGTCCCTGGAGAGGCTGGGCAGTGCCAGCACCCTCTGGGGAAGAACCTTTCCTGAGATCCAACCCAAACCTGCCCTGGCACAGCTCCACCGTTCCCGGGGTCCTGTCCCTGGTCACTGGGAGCAGAGATCGGAGCTGCCCCTCCGCTGCCCCCCCGAGGAAGCTGCAGCCCCGATGAGGCTCTCCTTGGTCTCCTCCAGGCAGAACAATCCCAATGGCCTCAGCCGCTCCTTGTACGGAGGAAACTCCGCGGGACCCGCGCCGGGAATGCTGGCTCGGGGCGGAGCGGGAGGAGCAGCATCCCCTGTGGGCAGCCCTGGGCTCCGCGGGCAGGGAGCGGGCAGGGAGAGGGCAGGGAGAGGGCAAGGAATGGGCAGGGAGAGGGCAGGGAGAGGGCAGGGAATGGGCGGGGAGAGGGCAGGGAGAGGGCAGGGAGAGGGCGAGGAGAGGGCAGGGGAGGGGCAGGGGAAGGGCGT
>VZSE01000087.1:26684-37659 GCA_013398275.1 Promerops cafer
GAGGGCGGGACACCGCGGCGGGCACGGCGGCGGTGCCACAGAGCGGCTCCCGGCCGCTCTGCCTCGCTGCTGGCTCCTAATGCCCCTCCGGGTTCAGCCCTGCGTCTTAATTTTCCAGCCGAGCGCCCTCGGTTGTGTCGGCAGTGAGAGGGGAGATGAGATGAGAACACTCACAGCCTCTGGCACGGAGGCTGAGGGATGGAGAGCAACTGGGCTGGGCTGCCTTCACTCTCCCCCTGCTGTCCTGCTGGGAGCAGCCCTTCCACAGAGGCACCCCTGGCCCAGCTGCAGGGCCTGGGGTGAGGTTTTGGGCTTGGTTTCCCATCAGGGATCTGCAGTGCCCCTCAGACCCTCTCATCCATGCTGCTGCCCAGCACAGCGTCCCTTGAGTACAGTGTTAAGCCCTTGCCTTGTTTTAGTTTTTGATTTTGCAGCCCCAATCTGAGCCACCGCTCCACTGTGTCCTGCCCAGCCTCTCAGATGTCCTGGCTTTTACTCTAAAAACATCCAAATTTATAAATTTAAACAACTTATAAAAGATCTTCCGTGGTCTTAGCAGAACCTCATGATCCCCTCCCAGGCATCTCTGGGGTCCTCACCACTACTGGACCAGAACACCCCAAAGCAGGTCCTGTGCCCAGGCTATGCCCAGCATTTCTCCAGGCTGTCCTGGGATATTATTTTTAGTTTTATTTTTGATTTCTAGAATGAAATGCTGAGGTTTAATCTATTCCTTGGGAGGAGAAACAGCCAAGAGCTGCCCCTGCCAGACTTTGCAGGCAGCTGGAAGAGAAGAAACCATATGAAAGGATGGGAGTGGGAAGTCCAGCACCACCAGCAGAACTAAGCCATGACAAACTGCAGAGCTGCATCCCTGTTTCCCCCCAGCTGTATTTGGGGAGAACCTTAGGAAAATAGGGTATTAAAACACTTTTAGCTGCACCACCCCGTTGGTTGCACCCCCAGAGTCAGAAGGAGGAGTTCTGCCTTCACCACCTATGCTTCTCTCAGGTCATTTTGGGTAGTAATTAGGTTTTTCTGGGAGCCTGGTAGGATAAAGCGAGCTTCCAAAAGGAGACGTGGCTGCTCTGTGTCCCAGGGGAAATTAGTATGTGGGAAAGGATGGAAATTGTCACTCTCTCTGCCAGGTGCAGCCTGGCTGCTCAGGGAACCTCTTGAAGAGATGGGAATGTTTGCCCTACAGACAGGCTGCAGGCACCTGTTAAAATACAGCAACCTCCCTTCAGTGAACAGATTTTCCTGTAGTGAGGAGCAAACTCTCCTAGGGAGCTCTGGTACCCCTTGGAAGGGGCTCTCACCCTTCTCCTCAGCTCAGCACGTAGAAATACTCCAGGGAGATTTTTAGGAGGAGGGAGAAATCCCCAAGGCCCCCATTTCTGCCACCCATCAGAGCTCCCCTCGTGCCTGGAGGCCGGGAATGGGCTGGGGGAGGGCGGATTTGCAGCTTTGTGGCTGCACTGGGATTTGTCAGCAGCCAGAGGCTCCTCTGCACCCGGATGAGAGGCGAGCTGTGATTTTGCAGCAGTGCCCTTTGATTTGGAGCCGGCAGTTCAAAGGCAGCTGGGCTGCAGCAGGCAGCTGCCACCACTCCTGCCCTATCTCTGTTGGACACAGCACAACTCGGGGACGCGGAGCTGAGGATCTAAAACCCGGCGTGCCTTTGAAAAATCTTCACTCAGAAACTTTGCTTGACATAGCGAGGAACAAAAAAGGACTTGGAGCTGTGCAGGGGCAGGGAGAGAGCAAGATATGAAGGAGAAGTGCTGCTCCTGATGTGCCAGTGCTATTTTGGGGCCTTGACTCTGAAATAAATGCCCCAACGGGTGCTGGGCTAAGGCCTCCTGGCTGATTCCTCTGCTAGGCCATGGAAACCCCATCCCCGTTTGCTTGGCTTGGAAAAGAAACCCCCTCAGAGGCTTTGGGGTTTTTTCTTCATTTTTACTGCCGGGTTCTTGTGGGGAGCTCTTCAGAGGTGCTCAAGGTGTAGCTGGGAGGGGCTGGGTGAGGGGGGGACAGACAGGTGTGACCTGGTGTGACAGGTGTGACCTGGTGTGGGAAGCTGCTGGGACTTTGGCACTGTCATTGCAGGGATCAGGAGGTCACAGAAGGGTTTGGGCTGGAAGGAACCTTGCAGATCATCTTGTTCCACCCCTCCTGCCGTGGGCAGGGACATCTCCCACCAGACCAGGTTGTTCAGAGTCCCGTTCGATGGCCTTGGATGGAGCACTCTGATGTTGTCCAGAGCCTGGCCACGTCCTGGGGGAGGCAGGGAGAAGATGGAGCCCGTGTGTGAGCAAAGAGCAGCTGGGCTGGTGCTGTGGCACCACTGTAGGAGCAGCTTGGAGCAGGTTGGGATGACCTTTTCCCACTGTGTCCCACACGTGGGTGCTGGACATGTGCTGTGCTGGTCACCTCCTTGGCCGGGAGAGGCCAGGGCAGAGGTGTCCTGGCCCTGCTGTGGCTCCCAAGTGCGCTGCCCTGCAGGAGGAGCCCTCCTTTATCCCCCTTCTGCATTATTATTTCCCCCCCTCTTTAAATTCATCTCCCTCCGCCAGCCGGGGCTGTCCCTGCTGGAAAATTACACTGACAAAAGCTCCCTCAGCAGTAATTACCTAAATGGGGGGAAGGGAGGGGAGATCCATTTAGAATCCACTTCATTGCGGGATTAGCTAATTAATTAACGGTTTCACTGACAACTCGAAGGGGAAGAGTGTGTTAAATAGGAAGGCTCTGGAGCTTGATTTATGTGATCTGACACCCACGGTCTCTCCGCCAAGTTGCCATCCTGCCTTCCCCCGGCCGTGGGGTCCCACCCGCCGCCTCTCCCGGGATGCCGAGGGGATGGAGCCCGCCCGGGGCTGCCAGAAGGCTGGGACACGTGTGGGGACACAATGCGGAGGTGGAGGGGAGCACGGGGTTATTGGCTGGCAGATGAAGCCGGGCTTGGAGGGGGCTGTGGCCACCGAGCTGGCAGGGACACCCATCTGCCCGGCTCTGGCACAAAGAGCCAGGGAGGAGGAGAGGAGGAGGATGGTCCTGACCTGTGCTCCCTCCCTCCAGTCCCACCTGCTGTCGCTGGGAGAAGGAGGGTGGGACAAGTTGGATCTGAGTCACGTCCTCTTGTCACCCCCTAGCCCCAAACTCCTCCTGTGGGGACTGCAGTGTGTCCGTGGGTGCGTGGGTGTTTGGGGATGGGATGAAGAGCAGGAGATGTGTCCCGTGACTAGGAATGAAGCTGCTGAGAGGCTCAATGGGGACAGGATCCCCCAGGACCGCTGGACAGCCCTGGGCATGTCTGTCACCCCCACAGAGCCTCCCTCCCTACCCACCACCACGCAGATGTGGTGCCTACAGACCTGAAAGGACGTTTGGAGGTGTCCTGGCCACCAAACCTGCCCCTCACAGAGCTGCCCCCAGCACTGACTCCAGCCCCGTGTCCCCCATCACCCAGTGGCTGGGGAAGATCCCGCACAGGGGTGGGGCTGGCCAGGGTGGCTGTGCAGGAGAGATGAGCAGCATGGTCCTGTCCACACCCGGCCATGCCCAGCCAAAGGGGATGGGGAGCCCGAGGGACGCAGGAGAGAGCTGGCAGTGCCCCCTGGCATGGCTGGAATGGGTTTATTTGGACTCAGGTGGCTGCTCTGAGCAGGAGGGAGCTCCCTGCAGCAGGAGGATGGTGACTCCAACTCCCCTCTCCAGCACCCCTTGCTTTGCCCATGCTCTGCCCACCTTCCCTTCTGTTTTTTTGGGGGGGGTGGTTCTTGGAGCAGATTGGGGTTCAGGGATTGCTCTGCCCACCACCCAAATTCCCCCCTGCTGCCAGGTGACTGTCACCCACACTAGCATCTCAAGGGACAACCAGCTGTGGATTTGGATGGGAAAAAATACAACTTGGGAGTTTCCAGCTGGATTTGTTAATTTGAGGCAAATGTTAAAGAGCGTATTGAAAAAACCCATGCTTTTCCTGGTTAATTTGCATTTGTTTGTTTGTTTGCATTCTGCAAGGGCTGTAATTCCCTTTGGAGGGAACAAAACTGCCAAGTTTCACACCTTCTCTGGAGGTGAAAATTTCTCACGTTGGTAGCAAACCCAGGGATTGGTTTGGGGAGAGGCAGGAGGGGGGAGAGAGCAGTGGGACTGGGTTTCCTTCCACTTTCATCTGCTTCTGCGAGGATGAAAGGGAATTATTGATTATCAGTTGCTCCGGAGCTGCAAAAATGGAGGGGGACTGAGGGGTGTAGCAGGGGACAAGGTGGGACATCCAGAGTGAGGGCCATGGGATGGGCATGCAGAGTGCTCATCCCAGCCTCTCTGCCCTGCTGCTGCCAGCCCCTGGTGCTTCCCAAACCTCGCCCTGCTGACTTCCAGTATTGTTTCAGCCACCTGAGCGCCGGAGGCAGGGAGTGGGTTAAATCCAAATTAATGTTAAATGCCAAACAAACAAACAAACAAACAAACAAACAAACAAACAAACAAACAAACGCGGTTGTGGGGTGGGGTACACCCGTGTCTGGCAGGCCTGCACCCCCCTGGATCTGCCCCCACCCCCGGGAGCACTTGGATTGCTTTTTTTGATGGCTGCTAAATAGAGGCGCCCGATCGCATCTGGGAGGAAAATGAAACAGATTTCATTTTTCACACGCGGCACAATGGCCGCGCTGACAAAAGAGGAAGGCGGCCCATTGTCCTGCTCTGCATCTTCACATCCTACCTCTGTCCCCCGAATTAACCCCTTTCACCTCCGCCTTTGTGGCGACACCGCTCCGGAGCTGCCGAACAAAGGCGGCAGAAAGGCCCCGCCGTGTCCGGGGGGTGGGCGCCGGGGACGGGGATGCCTCGGTGTCCCTCCTCTGGGTGTCCCTCACCTCGCTGCCTGGGGCTGTCCCCGTCCCTTTCCCATCAGCATCTTCTCCCTCAGGGCCTACCTGCTGCCCTGGCTGCGAGGGGTGAGGAGGGGGAGCTTTGTGTTCCCCCACCGCCTCTTCCCCTGGGAGCTGGGGTTTGCAGCAGCAGGCTCAGACCAGGGGAGAGGCTTCACCCGGGAGTGGCTTCACCCAAGGAGCTCTGGGTGCTTCAGCATCGTAGCCTGAGCCATAAAGGATGAGCACCTGCAAGCATCCCTCTGCTCCTGAGGGCTGGGACCTGCTAGACCAAGACCCAGAGCTGTGGTGACCCCATTAACCACAGATTTTATTTGCACGTTGAGGGATTTTGGTTTTGTTTCTTCCAAAGCTTTTTGTTCCCAGCTCTGTGTTCATTTGGCTTATCATGCTTAGATCCCAACTGTGCAAAGCCACAAAGCTAAGGGGGGAAAACCCCAAAGTGGTTTTGGGCAAAGCTCTGAGGGATTTGGGAATTGCTTGGGATGGTTTTGATGTGAGGTTTCCTCGTGCCTTCAAGGACAGGGCAGGATGGGCACAGCCAGGCCCCAGCACGTGGCTGCAGCAGCTCGGACAGCAGAGGTTTAATCCCCTGGGGAAGCGATTTCAGAGATTGCAGCATTCCTTGGAGCTGGGGAAATCTCAGGATTTCTCTCCCCAGCCTGCTGCTTTATCTCCTCGGGGTCTCGTTGCCATGTTTTGTTCCCCTGGATCATTTTGGCTCCCGTCTGTCTGACAAGCCCTTCTGCTCCGAGGTGACACCGCTGCGATGACGCCTGCGATAATTCCCTCCGTCCCTGCAGTCAATGCCCTCTCCTGCCTTCAGCTGCAGCGGGATTTTTAGATGGAAAAACCCACAAAAATCACACCCAGAGATGTGTTTTTCTCTTTCCAAGCTCGGTCTTTGCAACAGCTGCTCGTGCTGGGGTCCTACATCTATTTGCTGCCTCCATGGGCTTCCCTGCTGGGATGTCCCCTTCGATTTGGGTAGGGGGAAGGATCAGGCCAGGCTGATATTTCTGGGGGGGATTTTGCTGGCAGTAGGATTTCCCCTCCCCACCCAGGTGAGCACTGCAGAGAGGACAAGGACCTGCCCAGCCCTGTCTCTGGTGGCACCCGTGGCTGTGCCACCCCTCTCCCTGTGAGCGGCTGCCTCGTGCAGTTCCCAGCTGCAGCATCCCTTTAAATAGCGAGGGACTGCACTCCCACCCGGGGCCTGCAGAAGGTTAGATAAGAGAATACAAACCACAATGCTTGCCCTTTTTTTTTTTTTTTTCCCCTTTTTTTTTTTTATCTTTCCTTTTTTATTATCTTCTTATGGCTTTCGAATTATCTTCACAGACACTACATGAATTTAGTCAGGGCAGGTAAGGTCACTGGCAGACACAGTTGCTCATATTTATGTATATTCACCAGGCAAAGGAGATAAATGGGAAAACAGGCGCAGAGGGGGACGGGGAGGGAGGGAGGTCGTGGCAGGAGGATGGGATGCAGCAGCCCCAGGGTGGGATGAGGAGGGGCAGCGTGTGGGCACAGGCACCAGGACCACGCCCAAGGTGGGGCTGAGCTGGGTGTCATGACGTGTGACAGAGGGGACAGCAGCCAGGGGGAGAAGAACAGCACCTGGGCAATGGCAAGGCCCAGGAGGAGAGGGAGGGCAGGGTTTCCTGCCAGGCTGGTGGGAAATCACCCTGGAAAATCACGGGGTTTGGGTCAAGGCCTCTCCTCTGCACATTTGTGAGTCACGCAGCATCATGGGAGGGGTTACAAAGCAGGGCTCAGCTAGGTCAGGACTTGGTAGCTCACTAAAGACACCAAAAAGTTGGGTGAGATGATTCTTACGCCTGATCCTCGGCACGGAGGGCGGTGCCGTGCTGGGTGATATGTCCAGGCTCTGTCCTGACCATTCCAGGTCAGAGGAGCCATGGAGGGATGGGGGTGACCACACCATGGAGAGATGGAGGTGACCATATCATGGAGAGATGGGGGTCACCACACCATGGAGAGATGGAGGTGACCACACCATGGAGAGATGGAGGTGACCACATCATGGAGGGATGGAGGTGACCACACCATGGAGAGATGGAGGTGACCACATTGTGGAAAAAAGAGGTGACCACACCAGAAAGAAATGAAGGTGACCACACCATGGAGAGATGAAGGTCACCCTGCCATGGAGAGATGAAGGTCACCATGTCATGGAGACATGGACATGACCACATCCTGGGGAGCTGGGGATGACCATGCCATGGAGAGATGAACTCCCCACATCCTGGAGAGGGGGGTGCCCGCTGATCTCAGGCTGGAAGAGCCATGGCAGGAGCTGCAGTGCTTGGCCCAGCTCTGGCTGCAGGGGACCTCTGGGCAGGAACTGTGGTGCAGGTGCTGCTCCAGCCTGACCTGGGGAGGGTCTTGGGCATGGGAAGCTGGGGCTTGCCAGGTGAGGAGATGCAGGACACAGGGATGGGGCGTGAGGAGTGAGCAGCCTGGGGAGTGACTGGGATGGAGGGAGCACAGAGCAGCTGGAGCTCCTTCCTCCTGAACTGTGCTTGGCCTGTCCCAGGGACACTGGGCAGGTCAGGGACAGGGACAGGGGACAGGCTTGGAGGGGACAGAGCCCTCCAGCAAGTGTCCCCTCCCTGAGGAAGCCACATTGCTGCTGGGCATGTGGGAGAGAAGAAGACCTCCAGCCCAAGGAGGGGGAGGCAGGAGGGACCTCACATACATGGGCAGGGTGACAGATGGCCTTTGTGGTGCTGCTGAGGTGGCCAAAACACCAACCTGAGCTTGAGGTGACCCAGTTCTCACTCAGCCTCTGCTCCCCAGCACCTTTTCAACAGAAGAAAAGTGGAGTGAGAGACCCAAAGGGCTGCTGAGGTCAGGCTCAGCTTGGCTGGTGCTGGCTCATGCCAGGTGGCACCTCCCCTCTGCGTCACGAGCCCTGGGGTCACCTGTCCTGGGGTCTGTGAGCATCCCTGAACATCCTGTCCCCTGCAGGAAAATCTTTCCAAGCTGTGAGCCCACAAATTGGGCAGCTGCCAATGAAATTCAGCAACAAAGAGGATTTTACAAAGGTCTCTTTCCATGGGATAGACCTGGACAGAAGGGGATGTGGGGGGGACAGGGACAGGGACAGGGACAGGGACAGGGACAGGGACAGGGCTGGACATCAAACTGTCAATGGCAGGAGCATTCCTGGGAAGCTGGGGACCCACATGAGTGGCGTGTGATGCTATTTCAAGGAAAATATATAATGCACCTAAAGAAATAGTACAGAAATTGCAAACAAAGCATGCACAGGAGGATATAAAATACCGAGCACAAGGGCACCCACCGATTATAACTTGATTTAAAACCACTTAATTCACTAAATAATAAATGCAGATTTACCAGAGGTGTCAGGACTAAAAGCATGCCTAACAATGCGTTTATTTAATAACTGTTTGCTCTCAATGTCAGGGCACTGTGTCTAGAAAATACAGGCAGCAACCAAAGGCTGCATTTTTTATTCTTTTTCCCAAGGCCTAATATATCTAGGGGAAAAAAAAAACCATCAAGAAAGAGAAGTCAGAAGTTGTAATGATCCAGCTGAGATGAAACCCGGCTTCCCTTTACCCAGGGGTGGGGGAAACCCCCATGGGAAGTGGGAAGCAGAACAAATCCACCAGGGGTGTTGATTCTCTGCTGGTGCATGAGGGTGCAGAGGGTTTAAATGGAGCCTTCCCAAGGGAACATCACCCCGGGAAACAGCCACAGAAATGGCTCCTTATTTCCCAGAGGGAAGGTGATTGGTGATACGGGATCAGGTGTGGATATTCCCAGGAGAACTGAAGGAGCTGGAGGCTCTGCGGGTGACCTGAGCTGCTCTCGGGATGGTGGGAAGTCAAACGAGTGCTGGGTTGGGCTGGCTCATCCCCACGGTGTTTTAAGGAGTCATTTTTACTGGTCTGGGACACCGTGGACTTCTATTGGCTCTGCACTGGCAAGATCTGAAGCGCTCCCCAGCAGGATTTGGGGGGAAACAGGAGAGCTGGGGGGGCGGTGTTGACCCAGCAGAGCATTTCACCAACACAGCCAGACTGGAGGAAGGTCTCGGGGTCTTTGGGGGGTTCAGCTCCACCTGGGAAATCCCCAGGCCCCCGGTGACACTCTGGATTTTTGGCCATTGAACACGGATTTTTCAGCTCAGTGTGAGGGGGTGCTGAGCCCAGGTCCGTGGAAATGCATGGACAAGGTTCCAGCACCTGTGGTTCAGCCTGTAGAAAGTAATTAAAGGCCAAGGGGACCTGGTGCAGGAAGAGCCTGTCCTGTGCACAGCTGCTGAGGGAGAGGGGCTTGCTGGAGCTCCACACCACCACCTCGCAGGAAATCAAAGTGAAGAACCTGCCACCATCACCCAGAGAAGCTCGTTTGAGCCACATTTTTCCCTCAAAACTGACCCAAAAAGTTCGGCTCGGCTCGTGGCTCCACACAGGGATGTGCTCAGGGAAGGGGTGAATTCCCCCCAAAATCCATCTCCTGGCCTCTCCCCCCTTGCCTCCTGCTCCATGCCCAGCTCTACTCAGCACGAGGTGGGAAATTCAGGATAATTACCTTCTACATGCCCCTGTTTCAGCTTTTCTCTATAAAATATCCATAAAAGAGATACAAAATCACCCCTGGTCACCACAGTGAGCAGGAGCTTCTCTGTGCCCAGGCTCTCCTTCCCCACGTCCGCCCTCGTGGCTCTCTGAGCCTCACACGGGGAGATTTTCACCGTTCCCCGAGTACCCCGAGCACTTCCTGAGCGAGGTGATGCTGTCAGGAGGGTCAGGGTTTGCAGAAGCAGCCCTGTGGTGACCTTAGCGGGTGGTGTCCCCGGAGCTGGCAGCCTGAGCCAGCCGTGACCCTGCCTGGCTCCTCCAAGGGGGGCTCAGCACTGCGGCCAGGAGAAGGTGGATGAACCAATTTCCCTGAACCCTTGAAAAATCAAAGGCCGGTTGGTTGTTCACCCCGGGAGATATCCCACGTGCTTCCCCAAGGGCACCTCTGCCCTTTCCTTGGGAAAACAGGCACGGGCAGAGCTCTGCTGCCGCGGGGCAGCACCTTTCCCCAGAGCTGACCCAGAGCCTCGGGGCCGGCCGTGGCTCTGCTGTGCCAGGGACGGGTCGCCCAGGGAGCAGAGGCACCTTCTGGGCTGTTCTGGTGGCTGACCCCCGGCTCTGCCGCCCGTGTGGCCAGGGGGAAGCAGCAGGACGGGACCAGGCAGAGGTGCTTTGCTTGTCAGTGGCTCAAGCCAGGGAAAATGAAGCTCCAAAGTGGAATCTTCTCCTGGCAGCGCTCCCTGCCCACACGTGGATTTCTTTTCCCTTCCCACAACCCCCCCGCTCCCCGGAGATGTTCACACCGTTCCCAAGCACTGCAGATCCAGCCCAAGGGGCACGGAGGGGCTGTCACGTCCCGCTCCGATGTCCCTCAGGGTGTCCATCACCGCAGGAGCTGCCCCTCCTCCAGGAGAACACCTCCGAGGACAACCCCAGCCCTCTCCACGCACAGCGGAGGGGAAAGACTGCCCCGCGTTTCTCTCCGCTCTTTCCCGGTGTCTCCCATCCCTGAAAAGCCCAATTATCTCCCCCCAAATCCTGCGCCCGCCAGGGCAGCCGCGCACAAAGAGCCCCCAGCCCCTTCCAGCTCGGCGCCCAACCCACGGCGGAGGGCTCTGCTGGGCTCCTCTCCCGTATCCCCCCTCCCGCCTCCCCCACACTGTCTCCCAGCCTTATCTTCTGTTGTCTTCTCGCGGAAGAAGAGATAAAAGTAATTCTTATGGATGCTTCTCCAGCGGAGGCTCGCCTCCTTCCCCCCTGCCTCCCCCAGCATCTCCCTGCTCCGTCCAGATAAAGGGTGAGGACCAAGCACATGTCATTTTCTTTGTGCAAAATCAATATTCAGCAAAGTTTATCTGTCCGACATAGCAGGAAGCGCTAATTTCATCCACGTCAATTACTTTGATGAACGCTTATACTGTTCAGGGTGCGAGAACAAGATAAAAGAATTACTGAAATAAAAAGCATACACGGCAAACCCCCCACCCCCCA
>VZSE01000093.1:2972-29290 GCA_013398275.1 Promerops cafer
AAAAAAAAAAAAGTGCAAGTAAATTGTTTAAAGCTCTTGCTCACCAAGTTTGTAAATTGTTTTATTTGATGAGTAGCTCCTGAAGTTAAGGGATTTAAAAAAACACTTAATAAAAACTCTTAATTAAAAAATAATAAATTAAAAAAAAACAAAAACAAAAACAAAAACAAAAACAACAAAAGAGGGTTCTTATCTCCCACGTGCTGAGGTCCAGGTGGTACCACCAGTTTAATCCTGCAGATTTCTGCAGTTTGGCTCCTGGAAGGTGGCAGGCAGCACATCCCAGCCCTTCCAGAGCTTTCTCCTCCTTCTCCTCCAGAAATGCTGGAGCTCTGGAGCCCCTTGGAAGGAGCCTCTGCAGGGCTGAGACTTGAGCAGAAGGGGGTGGAAGGAGCCCAGCAATTTCAGCTGGGTGATAACACCAAAAAAAAGCAGATCTGGGGGAAAACTTGAGCTCAGCTTAGTGCTGAGCTTAGCTTGGAAAATCCTCCAGCATCCACATCCCTGCAGCCACTAGGGAGCTGCCTGGTTCCATGGGATTTTCCCCCGCTGGTGTTTCATTCCCAGCTCCAAACCCTGGAGCTGGCAGAAATGCTCTGGATCCCTGGCATCCCATGGATTCTTTCCCTATAAACCCCTCAAGGGTCTGGGTTGGGATATTTATCCCTCCAGATTCCCCCATCCCACTGGATATGGGATGCGCGTGAGGAATTCCTGCCAATTCCTGTTCCTCTCTCTGTCCCAAAAAGCAGCTGGGTGATGGAGCTGCTTCTCCAGGGAAAATTCACCTCCTTGCTCCTCCACTTGTCCCCAGGTGTGTTGAAATGGTTTCATTTTGTTTATGATCCCAAGGTAAAAAGTTCTACGAAATCTGGGAATCACAACTGGCAACTGCTTTGGGAATCTCCCGTGTTATTTTATTTATTTTTGTTTTCCTTTCTATCTCTTCCCACCTGTTCTCCCTGTGGTTTGAGCGAAACAGAGAAAAAGTGATTTAATAGTGTTTAAAAGAGATTAAAATAGCGATTAGAAGTTATAAATAGTGATTAAAAGTGATTTAAAATGTGTAAATATCAAATCAAATGAATTTTTAACTTTCTCTGGATCCTTTGTATGTTTTTCCTGTTGGAATTACTTATCATTGCTGTTTTCCAAACCTATCCAGTGCTTTGTGCACTTGCCAGCCAAATGCTGGAAGAAATCGTTGTGGAAAACCCAGAATTTTCTTTGTGGGTTTGTTTGTGGGCGCCTGGGAGTGAGATTTGGACCAGTGTGGTTCTCTGGAGAGCAGGGGAAGGGAAGTGTGGGATGTAAAAACTCTGGGAAAAGGGGGTGCCCACTAATGAACAATCACGTGGATTTATAACAAACATAATGAGGAACTGTCTCTCCTTGAAAAATTGGTGTGGGAATTATCAAAGGTGGGAAGGAACCTTCAGGATCACCCGGGGCCACCAGCACCACCCCAAACCCTGTCCCCAAGGGCCACATCCAGACTCCTCCTGAACACTCCCACAGACAGTGACTCCAAACCTCCCTGGGCAGCTCAGCCCAAGGCCTGACCACTCTGCCAGGGACATTTTCTTTCCCAATCTCCACTCAGTGACTCCTTGGGGTTGGTTTAACAACCCAATCCACTGGAATGATGTTAATTCCAGAAGGAGAAACCCCGAGAACCCACCTGGCACCTTCCCTGGCTCTTCTCCAGGAGCAGCTGCGACACAGCCACCCACAGGCCGCTCACATCCCTGGGGGAATTCCAGTGGATTCCTTGGGAATGCTGTGCTTGAATTCAGCATTTCACCTGTCCAAGAGCCCTCCTGGACGTGCTGTCCTCGCTGTCACTGCTCTGAGTCACAGCTCACGAGGCGAACGACTGGGTTTGCTTTGGGCTCCCAGCCCAGCATCCAGCCTCAGCACTTTCCTTTGGTCCACCTGGCCTCAGCTGTATTCCAGATTTTCCCAGGAGCTTGTTAAAACAACGCTGAGGCTTTCTGGTTTCATGTTTGTGGAGGTGACGGGGACATTTCCTGTGGGAGAAAAAACAACACGCGGGCAATGGCGGCAGCGTTTGCTCAGCATAAATAAATTTATTTCAAAACGGAGCCACAGAGAAAATGGGGGCTGCTCACAAGTGTTTGGGTTGTTCTACCCATGGTGAAGGTCACAAAATCACGGAATGGTTTGAGTTGGGAGGGATTTTAGGGATCATCCAGTCCTCCAAGGACACCTCCCACTGTCCCAGGCTGCTCCAAGCCCCAATGTCCAGCCTGGCCTTGGGCACTGCCAGGGATCCAGGGGCAGCCCCAGCTGCTCTGGGAATTCCATCCCAGCCCCTCCCCACCCTGCCAGGGAACAATTCCTGCCCAATATCCCATTTAAGATTCTCATGGATTGTGCAGAAGCAGGAATTCATTTGTGTGTGTTTAATTCATGTCCACATAATTTTGAATTTCAGTGCTGTCCTAAATGGAGATTTTTTTAAAGTGTGTATTGAATTTTTCCTAACTTGAATCCTGAATAAGGGATCCCCTCTCAGTAAATTCATGAAGGACAAAACCCCTTTTTCTGGACTATGATCTCTACTTCTACACAGTATTTTTAACTCTCTAAAATAAATCCAGTCAATCTCGCTTTGCATTTCTGCCTCATATTTCAAAACCATTTTGCTGGCAAAGGAGCTTTTTCTTTGTTTCTCTTTTTGAATGAACAGTCAACAACTGAGAAGTGGGACAAAAGTGAGGCCTTGCACCATCCTGGCTGTCACCTCTTCTTTCAGAGCTGCAGGGACAGATGAGATGAGAATTTCAAATTCCTTAGTGCTCTGTCACTTGTTGGCCTGAGGAGCCACCAGCTGCTGCAGTCTGGTGCCACTTCCCAGGCACCTCCTGAGGGATTTAAATGAAGTTTTCCAGTAATTCACCCCCAGGGCCCTTCTTACATGACCTGGAATCTCTGGGAAGTGAGGATGTGGCAGGCAGGAGCCGCAGGAATGGTTCAAGGACCTCCAGGAAATGTCCCCAGCGTTGTGCCCTCGTTTGTGCTCGGCCGCCAACTGCTGCTTGCAAGGATTTGCTGATTTTTCTCCTTATTATGAAAAATTTAGAGGCACCTGAGATGAGTTCTGTTTGCTCCTGGATTTCCTGGAAGCCTTGGAGGGTCTTGATCAGGGTGGAGGAGGCAGGAGAAGGACCTGGAAGTAGTGGAGACCAAGAATAGGAACCCAGCTGAGGGTGTGACATCCAAGACAAGCTGGGAACAGATGTTGGAATCACACCTGGAATGGGCTCAGGGGACATCCCAGGGCTCAGGAGTCCTGCAAAGGCTGCAGGGAAGATATAGGCAGGCTCCTGGCTGCATTCATGGGTGAGTGGGAGCCAACATTCTGCTGGGACCCTGGTCAGTGAGAATTTCAGCTCTCTGTGCTCAGGGCACTGCCCCTCAGGAAAGCACTGCATCTGACCTGAGGCCATGGAGAAGCTTCCAGAATTGAGTGATGGCACTGGGATTGTGGCTGTGGAGTTTGAATAGAAGTGTGTGACAGCACAGGGGGCAAAACTTGGGGTTGAAGGGTTTAGAATATAATATATATATAAGGCAAGATGGAGGTTTTTGGGCGTTGGCCAGTTCTTCTTCTTCACCTTCTTCTCCATGGGTTTGGGTGCTGTTCTGTAGTTGGATGGAAAAGCCACAGTGCGGACAACGAGTTCTTGGTTATTGGGTTGAAAATGGAAATAATGGAGGTGTCACTTCTGAATTGGAGAGTTTGTGCTTCAAAGGCCTTGCAGAGAAGGAGATACATCACCATTTTTCACTTTGTTAGCTGGAACTCACAGCTGGTGAGACTGTACCATGGATGAGAATGAATAAACACCTGAGTCCCAACAGGAAACACCGTCTGTCGTCTTTAGTCCCGACTATAACCAGGAGAAAAATAAGATAAGGCACCCACAACATTCCAGATGTTTTGTGGCCTCCTGGAGGCCAGTGGCAGCTCCCTTGCCTGGCTGGTGCTGTCAGTGTCCCACCTCAGGATCCCTGATATCCACCATGGAGTGAAAATCTTCCAAGGAGCTGCCTGTGCTGGCCTGAACAATGGATAAATTACCAGGAGAATCTAATGGCTGAGAAGTGCAGTTTGGAAAAGTGTCATTTCTATGGATGAAAAGAGGAATAATGCTGGAGATAAAATTGTAAAAATTGCCTGCGTGGGGAACAAGTGAGTTTTGGAGTTGGTCTTGGACAGGTTGGACAGGGCTTGGAGCAGCCTGGGATAGTGGAAGGTGTCCCTACCCATGGCAGGGGGGTGGGTCTGGATCTGGATGGTCTTTAAGGTTCCTTTCAAGCAAAATCACTCCAAGATTCTGTGATTTTATGATTCAAGCAAGGCTCTGTGTGATGGTGCTTGGGACACTGAGCCAACCCTTGCCAAGGGACACTGATGACTCTTGAAATTAAAGTGAAGCTTCCTCAGAAGGTTTTCCAAGCTGGAGCCCTGTGGCAAAAGCTGGGAAGCCAATTTTGGCACTGAGGCAGCAAAAACCTTAAATAACTTCAGCTCTTTCACCACAATTAGGCCTAGAAAATTCACTTTTCACACCCAGCAGTTGAGCTCATTATCCTATCTCCTGCAAAAACACAACGGGGGCATTGTTTGACTTGTGAAGAGCAACAACAAAGGGCAGTTGCTGAGCTGAGATGTCAGGAGAGAATTTCAGTGCTGAGGTGAAGGCTTTGATGTGGCACAGAACGGTGGCTCAGACAACAAGTGTTGCACTCCATCCACTCCAGTGCAGCTGAAATTACTTGCAAAATCACCTTTTTTAAAATGCAAATCTGCGTTTAAATTAATTAAATGCACTCTGGCTCTTCCCGTCCCGGTGAATCTGCAAAATCAAAATGCAAATCCAGGCTGCAGCTTGTTAAAAAATGAGGAGATCGCATCGAGATCAGGGGGATTTTATTTCAAACTCACGATTTGTTTGCCAGGCACCAACGAAACAAGAGTGAAAACAAAGCTCTTTCTTCTCACCTTTCCCCTTTCCCACCCCTGGGGTGCTACAAAAAGAGCAGAGAGGTTCTGCTACCCCTTGCTTTGGTGGTTTGATGTTCGTGTGGCAGCAAAATTGAGAATTTGCTGTGCTGAGCTCTCTGCAAACCTGGCCAGAGTCTTTTCCAGAAGATTTGCAATTTTTCCACCATAAAAAGCAAAGTTACATCTTAGTAATTTTTTTTTTTCCTCTTCAAAACTGATTGTGGTTCAGCAGGTCCTAACGCTGCGTGGGGGTTCCTCTTCATTATTTAAATTCAGTGGTAAAATCAGGAACAGAATCTTGCTGGTTCTAAGCCAGCTCTAAAAAGCTCGGTCTAATTTAGAGTTTTACCTCAACATCTTTCAGCCATTTTTAAAAATGTCCTCTCAGTTTCAGCAATTTTGGCTTCACAGAGCATTCAAACTCCAAAATCAAACAAAGTCTAAGGGAGTAAATAAAGGGAGCAGGCAAGGAGTTGGGAAACAAATCCTGGGAGGAGCAGCTGAACTGGGGGGGCTCAGTCTGGGGAAAAGGGGGCTCAGGGGGGACCTCGTGGCTCTGCACAACTCCCTGCCAGGAGGGGCAGGGAAAGGAGGAGAGGAAATGGCCTCAAATGGCACCAGGGGAGGCTCAGGTTGGAGACTGGGAAGGAAAATGTCCCTGGCAGAGTGGTCAGGCCTTGGGCTGAGCTGCCCAGGGAGGTTTGGAGTCACTGTCTGTGGGAGTGCTCAGGAGGAGTCTGGATGTGGCCCCTGGGGACAGCGTTTGGGGGGATGCTGGTGGGGCTGGGCTGGCACTGGGTGATCCTGAGGGGCTCTTCCCACCTTGGTGATCCTGGGATTTTTAACATGGCAAAGATACGACCTTTTTTTGGCGTGCCAAAAAACCTCTGACATTTCAGGCACTGCAGCCTGACAGGAAAGTGATAAAATTGTGTCAGCTTTCATATCAGGAGCCGTGTTTTCCACAGCCCTCCAAGAACCCCTGGCACTGAGTCTCCAGCTCCTTTCTTATGGCTGCCCCATCCCTGGAAGTGTCCGAGGCCACCTTGGACAGGGCTTGGAGCAATGTGGGATCATCTCAATGCCCGTGGGATCATCTCAATGACATTTAACCTTCTCACCCGACCCATCCCATGATTCTCTTGCAGTGCAGCCACACCCCCCCCAAATATTCCATGGGCTCCATCCTGGTGCTGGGCACGGATCTGATCCAACCCTCAGCTCTGCACTGGGATCAGAGTTTTCCTTGGATTATGCACCCACAAGCCAGTTTTGAACACCTCAGCACCAACCTGAGCATTGGAACCATGGAAATCCAGGCGAGGATTTGGGAGAGGCTTTGGAAAGGCTCAGTCCTGACAGGTATCCCGGTGGGGCGAGGCAGCTGGGCAGCTGGGAGCTATAAATAGGCACCTGTGGCCTGCTGAGGATGATGTGAGAGGCTCCTCTCTGGGAAAGCAGGGCAGGAAAATTCCTTCAGGAGCCAAAGGGCATGGCAGAGGTGTTTTAACCAACATCAGGAGGTTCACGCTGCATAAATATCAGAGATTTCAGGATAATGAGCCTTTAAATGCTGTGCAGGGATAACATTCCAGTTCAGAGCTGTGCTTTTCCCAGCTGGAGAGAGAAATAAAGCTATTGACTGGTCTGTGAGCAACCAGTTTTAAAAGGCACGAGAGTATTTGTTCACCTCAGTCTGTTTGTACAAGTTTAGGACTATCACTGTGTCTTTAATCTCTACAGAAGAGAGGTTTCACCTCCATTTCCTTCACCAGACATTCCCAAATTAAATATCAGGAATATGCCTGGCGTGGGATGGGCTTTGTGGAGCTGCAGCTCCTGCAGCTGAGGGCTGGAACTGGATGATTTGAAGGTCCCTCCCAATCCAGGCCATTCTATAATTTTATGATTTAGTTGGAAAATCCCTCCAAGATCCTCGAGTCCAACCATTCCCCCACCACTAAAAGTTCCATTTTCACGTGGCTTTTAAACCCCTCCAGGGATAATGAGTCAAGGACCTCCCTGGGCAGCCTGGTCCAATATTTGCCAGCCCTTTCTGTGAGGAATTTCCCCCCCAATATCCAATCTAAACGCCCCTGAGTTGTTCGGGGTGGGTGAAAAAGCAGGAAAGCAGCAAGTGCCAAAGCACCAATTAGTGCCAACCAAGACAGAACAAAGATAAGGGAGTTAAACCACAGAATCCACAGCTACTGAGCCTGGCCTGGTCCGACCGCAGAGCACAGAATCTCCAACCACAGCAGTCAGATGATGTGACCAATATTCAGCAGAGGGATCCGCAGAGAACGGCTCCGGCGCCAGGAAACCATTTTGGGAACGTTCATTTTCCCGGTCTGCAAACATCCCTCCAGAGCAGCCTCGCACGGGCCGGGCAGTTCTGTCTCTCAACAGCTGGAGCAGATGTTTCTGGGACGTGGTGCTGATGGAAAGGAGGGAACCTGCTGGGTTTTGGGGCACTGCAGTGTGAGCAACAGGTGCCTTTTAGGGTTCCCCTAAAAGTGAGCACTCACACGTGCTTTAACTGCCCAGCTGGTCAAAAATAAGGCCTTAAAATGGTCTCAGATAATTCCCTCCAGTTTTTCCTAGGACCTGTTGGAGACTTTAAATGAGTGGAGCATGGATGGAGCCATTCAGGAGACAAAGAGGCTCAGGGATGGACCTCATGGCTCTGCACAACTCCCTGCCAGGAGGGGCAGTGAGGGGGGTCGGGCTCAGCTGCCGTGTCCCAAGGGAAAGGAGGAGAGGAAATGGCCTCAAATGGCACCAGGGCAGGCTCAGGTTGGAGATTGGGAAAGAAAATGTCCCTGGCAGAGGGGTCAGGCCTTGGGCTGAGCTGCCCAGGGAGGTTTGGAGTCACTGTCTGTGGGAGTGCTCAGGAGGAGTCTGGATGTGGCCCCTGGGGACAGCGTTTGGGGGGATGCTGGTGGGGCTGGGTGGCGCTGGGTGGTCGTGAAGGTTCCTTCCCACCTTGATGATCCTGGGATTCTGAAAAGTCTCCCCCCCCGACTCAGGCTCATGAATTGACCCCACTGAATCCCCTCATCCCACTCCACGCCTTCCCTGGTGCTGTGTCCTTGTCCAAACCCACTTTGGCAGCTCAGAGGTCCCTCCCAGCTCCAGGACAAACCTCTCCAGCCTCTCCCTGGGCTGCATTTCCAGCTCCACAGCTCCCAGCAAACACAAGGCCTGTTGTGCTCAGTGTAAATATCTGAAATAATAACGGGAAGCTTTTCATGGCCTTCAAAGCTCTGCCCTAAAGCTCCCAGCTGCAGGTCCCATGTGGATTTTATTAGGACAGGATGATATTGCAAGTTGGAATACAAGGTTTGCCTGAGCAATAAAAGGGGGCAGTTCCCACCTATTTAAACTCACAGCATCTTCTTACATCTCATCACTGCTCGTAAGGGATTTCTGGAACTCTTGTTAAAGAGATTTGGGCCCCTAAAAAGCTTTTTTTAACTGAAGTGCATCAGTTTGTGAAGTTCAATAAAACCTTGCTCTCTTTGTTCTTCTGCTCCCAGAAATGCCAGCTTTGGGTTTAGTTTTTCTTTTCTTTCACTGCATTGTTTGTTCTCCTCTACCTAGGAATGATCCCTAAAAATCCTGCAGGAAAAAAAAAAAAGCTGAGAAATACTCCTTAAATAATCCAATCCATCAGTTTGGAATCAAAGTTTGAGCAGCTACAATTTTGGGATAACCTGAGGGATTCAGGTTGCCTTTACCCATCATAAACCATCCTTGTTTCATATCCCAAATCCCAAATAATAAACATTTCCTCCCTCTCCTGGTCCTTTCCCTCAGTTTCTGTGTCCTGCTGCCAGAAGGTTTTTAAAAGGATGAAAGATTCTTTGTAAGTTAAGAACTATTAATGAGAACTGGAAATGGGAGAGAACAAAAATACATCCGCAGAGGCTTTGAAGCAAAAGTCCTCGTGGTGGGAGATCCAAATTAAACCCAAACCTTCCTCAGGGGCACAGAAAACTGGGATTGGAACAAGGTGGGTGGAGAAACTTAAATTATCTCAATATATAATGGGATGCTGTGCTGGATAATGCAGACGGGGAGAGGGATGGATGGATGGATGGATGGATGGATGGATGGATGGATGGATGGATGGATGATGGATGGATGGATGATGGGTGGATGGATGGATGGATGGATGGATGGATGGATGGATGGATGGATGATGGGTGGATGGATGGATGGATGGATGGATGGATGGATGGATGGATGGACAGGGATGGATGGATGGATGGATTAATGATGGATGGATGGATGGATGGATGGATGGATGGATGGATGGATGGATGGATGGATGGACAGGGATGGATGGATGGATGGATGGATTAATGATGGATGATGGATGGATGAGAAGCTGTTGCACCTTCCCCCTTCTGCCTCACACATAATTCCATAATAAATATGGGATTTTCCTGGGGATGAACAGCACAGAGGCTGTAAATTTATGGATATAATTTAAGCTCTCAGTGGATTTAAAAACTTAGGCTATTCCTCTTCCAAAGGGGCATCTCCCTCTGTTTCATGAATGAATCCTGAAGAATATTTCTGGGAAAAGGTATTTTATGCACCAATTCTATGTTTCTCCTCTGTGGCCACAAATTCCAAGGAGCTGGGTGTGATTGCTCCAAGTCTCTTTGGCACTTTTTCCAGAGCAGAGTTTACAAAACCTCCAGAGGAACTCTTCCCTACCTGTTTGAGGGCCAGGAAGTTCCTAAGGGGACTGGAGAACCTTACCTATGGACCCCGGCTGGGAGAGGTGGGGCTGGAGAAGAGGAAGTTGTGTGGAGACCTCAGAGCCCCTTCCAGGGTATGAAGGGGCTACAAGGAACCTGGAGAAGGAAACTGGAGTGACAGGATAAGGGGGAATGCTAAAAACACAAAGAGGGCAGGGCTGGATGGGATATTGGGAATTGGGAATTGTTCCCTGGCAGGGTGGGCAGGCCCTGGCACAGGGTGCCCAGAGCAGCTGGGGCTGCCCCTGGACCCCTGGCAGTGCCCAAGGCCAGGCTGGACATTGGGGCTTGGAGCAGCCTGGGACAGTGGAAGTTCTTAAGAACATCCTCACTATTTGAAAGCCATGGATTTCTTTCCTTGGGGATGCTGCTCTCACTGGAGTTCAGCATTTCCCTGCTAAAGCTGAGCAGGGAGTTGGGTAAATACACACCAGGCAGCTCTGGCTTTGTGGGATGAGCTGCAGCAAGAAATGTGGGCCAGAGGAACAGGTTGGTGCAGCTGACTGGAACTTTTCCAGGATTTCTCACTGACAGCTGGGTTGGTAATTCCAGGTGAATCCTGGTGCAGCAGTGGGATGTGTTTGCTTCCCCAGTCTGTTTTATCACCT
Source organism: Promerops cafer (assembly GCA_013398275.1). NCBI lineage: Eukaryota > Metazoa > Chordata > Aves > Passeriformes > Nectariniidae > Promerops > Promerops cafer. The sequence continues at coordinate 13,388 of VZSE01000093.1, forward strand.
GGGTCTTTATTTCTCTTCCCCACTGACCTGAGAGGGGGATGTAATGGAAAAGCCTGACTGAGTGCAACTCTCTGATATTCATTTTATGAAGAGGATGAGCAACTCTTTTCGAACAGTTTTTATATTCCCTACAGGCAACTTTATCAGCCAGATTTATTCCATGAGATGATTTAACTCAGACCTCCCTCAGCACAGTTCCTTTATCCTTTGGAAATTCAGATGGAGACACTGAAGGCAATGCTTATTTCCCAGATGTTTTATTATTTGTTAGACACAACCCTAATGATATCATTGATCTTTCTGTTTTTTCACCGGGAAGGAAACGTTGAGGAATTCTGGTGGAATTCCACTCTCCTCCTGTGGTGCAGAGTGTCAGTGCCAGAGCCCAGGAAAAAAATTATGGAATCATGGAATGGTTTGGGTTGGAAGGGAACTTAAAGCCCATCCAGTGCCATGGCAGGGACACCTTCCACTGTCCCAGGCTGCTCCAGCCCCAGTGTCCAGCCTGGCCTTGGGCACTGCCAGGGATCCAGGGGCAGCCCCAGCTGCTCTGGGCACCCTGTGCCAGGGCCTGCCCACCCTCCCAGGAAATTATTTTTTTTCTAATATCTCACCTTCCTCATGTGCAGGTGTCCATCAGCAGGGGAATTTCTGCCTCCTTCTCCTGTTTGGTCCCTACCAGAGCCAGGCCAAATCCCCTTCCATGCCCATCTCCCAGTTCCCACTTTGGGAACACTTCTCCAAAGTTTTTGACCTCTCCACGAGTGTGTTTGAATGTTGTGGCGATAATGCAGGCAATGATTGCAAAATAATGATGAGGAAAGAATAATGCTGCTAAGTCGAGCATTCAGCGATGAAGAATTGTATTTCAGTAAAAAGAAAAAGAAGGAAAAACAGGCTCAGAGTAACATATTTATCTTCTCCTCCTCCACCTTGCACCTGTTCTCTCCAACCCTCCTTTGTTGGCTTCAAAAAACTTGTTTTTCACAGTTTTGGATGGTTTTTTGGGGGGTTTTTTTTGGTTTGTTTTTTTTTTTCTTTTTTGCTTTGTTTTTTTTTTTTTTTTTTTGTGGGCAACTTTGTTGCATCTGAGTTTCTGAGAAAGAGGGGAGAAAACAGAAGAAAGCAAATAACCGAGAGCTGCAGCCAGGGTGGGTTTTTGTGGTGTTCAACACTTATTTTAAAAAAGCTCTGGAGGGAACCTCAGGCTGAGCTTTGGGGCTTTGGGGGCTTTTTTTGTTGTTGTTTCTTTGCTCACTGACAGTGGAAATGCAGCAGCAAAGCTGAGCCCTGAATCTCAGATTCCTCTTATCCATGGAATCTCTTCATCCCCTGCTTTTCCCCCTGATCCCACACAAGCCAGCTGTCACCTCCCTGCCAGAGTGGCCATGGGACTGTTGGGATTTTGTTGGAGCCCCGGTCAGTGAGAATTTCAGCTTTCTGTGCTCAGGGCACTGCCCCTCAGGAAAGCACTGCATCTGACCTGAGGCCCTGGAGAAGCTTCCAGAATTGAGTGATGGCACTGGGATTGTGGCTGTGGAGTTTGAATAGAAGTGTGTGACAGCACAGGGGGCAAAACTTGGGGTTTAAGGGTTTAGAATATAATATATATATAAGGCAAGATGGAGGTTTTTGGGTGTTGGCCAGTTCTTCTTCTTCACCTTCTTCTCCATGGGTTTGGGTGCTGTTCTGTAGTTGGATGGAAAAGCCACAGTGCAGACAACGAGTTCTTGGTTATTGGGTTGAAAATGGAAATAATTGAGGTGTCACTTCTGAATTGGAGAGTTTGTGCTTCAAAGGCCTTGCAGAGAAGGAGATACATCACCATTTTTCACTTTGTTAGCTGGAACTCCCAGCTGGTGAGACTGTACCATGGATGAGAATGAATAAACACCTGAGTCCCAACAGGAAACACCGTCTGTCGTCTTTAATCCCGACTCTAACCAGGAGAAAAAGAAGATAAAACCACCACAGAATTCCATGAGGAGAAAATATGGGCAGAGAGGTGATGAAAAGCTGCCTGCAGTCCCAGATTCCACAGGGATGCTTATAGGAAGCCCTGGAAGTGTCCAAGGCCAGGCTGGATGGGGCTTGGAGCAGCCTGGCCTAGTGGAAGATCCCTGCCCATGGCACTGGGTGAGCTTTAAGGTCCATTCCAACCCAAATCATTCCATGATTCTGTGAGGAGAGGCTGGGCAGGCAGAGCAGCCCCTTGGGTTGGGATGACTCTGATCCATGGTCTCAGTTTGCACTGGCATTTTTAAGAGGACGGGTTGGTTTTTTTCGTGGATGATGAGTGCAAGCAGCAGCAGCTGCCAACTGCCTGGAATGTCAGCGGGATCTTGAGAGGTTCAAGTCCACACAAGTTGGCCCTGAGAGCTTTGAGCTCTGCCTTGAAGTGTAAAACGAGCCCTCAGCGCGGGCAGCTGATCCCTGTGCCAGTAAGGGCAGCTCAGAGGAGCTGAGGTGACTCACGGGAGCATTTTGGAGCTCTCCTCGTTCCTGGAAAGGTGATTCCTTCTCCTTCCCCCACCCTGGCTGACCAGGACAGCCCCAGTTTGAAACTGGTGTTTTCTCAGTGCCTGCCTGAGGTGAGGGGAAGAGAAAGGGTCTCCTCTGCTGAGGAGGAACATGGAACACACATTGGATCTTGGAATCATGGAATGTTTGGGGTTGGAATTTAAAGATAATCTGGTGCCACCCCCTGCCATGGGCAGGGACACCTTCCACTATCCCAGGCTGCTCCAAACCTGGCCTTGAACTCTTCCAGGGGAGTCCACAACCTCTCTGAACAGCTTTTCCCAGCACCTCCCCACCCTCACAGGGAGGAATTCCTTCCCAATACCCCATCTAACCCTGCCCTCCTTCAGCCGGAGGCTGTTCCCTTTATCCTGTCACTACACAAAGCTCCCTGCTCCCCATCTTGGGGGGATTTGGGGACACCAGGTGCCTTTTCCTGCCACAACCCTGCACAGCTCCCCTGCCATGACCCCAGCACCCAGTGGGGGCCACTGAGATGTTCCTGTTCCTCGGGAAAAATTGGGCTCTGCTGATTCACGCTGGCTGAGGAGCAAGTGCCAAATCTCTTCTTGTACCTCCCTCATTATCTGGGATTTTCCAGCTGGTTATTAGAGGTGATTCCCATTTATTAAAGAAAGGCCATGAGTAGTTCTTGATCTGTTGGTGGTTTTGCTATTCATGATGTGAGGTGATAACAAATGAGAGACGAGATGAGAAACTTTATGATCTCTGTAATCTCATTCTTTCCCAGGAATAATTAGTCAGCTTCCTTTTGGGTTTCTGTGGGTGTTTTGTGTGTGCCAGGAAAGAAAGTGAAATATTTCTAAGAATAAGAAGGTGCCATGATAAAATCCTCGACGAGCAGGAAGAGTCGAATTTAATGCTTAAAGGGAGAGATGGAAGAGGTGTCTCTTGGATTTTAAGGGGTGGAGGCATCTGTTTGTAGAAACATCATCTTGTGGCAGGAATTGTGCTAGCTTTGAGGTTTTTTTTGGTTTTTTTTTTGTGGGAAAAGACCTCCTGGATCAAGGGATACGCCAGGATTGCCATGGTGGTTGGGCCCTGGGGGCTTTGTTTTGTTTTTCCAATTTGTCTCCCTCTTCTCCCTGCCATGCTCCAGCTCTCCCTCCTGTTTCCACCCCAAAACCGCTTTGTGTCCCTCTCACACAGAGGTTTTCTCCTAAAGCCTGGGCAGCAGAAAGGACATTTCAGGATCAGGAGCTCTGGATTGGAGTCGTGCCTGGCAATTCTGGCACAGGGAGGGGAAGAATTTCACTCCCCACTGCCTGAGAAGCGAACAGTCAGGGCTGCTTCCCCCCTGAAAAACCAAAAATCTTGGGAAAACGGGCACTAAAATCCCAGCAGTCATCCTTTTTCATCCTTTTCCCAACTCCAGTGTTGTGCAAGGAAGATCTCCCAGAGATCCAGATCCCCACAGCCCATCCCTGCCTGAAGTCCTTTGGAATGCTTGGGAGGTTTTCCTCATTCCTTCAGGATCCTGCAGGCTCTCCCCATTGCTCCCACATTCCACCTCATCTCTTCCGTGGGATTTTAAGATTTCCAAACCCACTGTTTCAACAGGACAAGGATTTTCAACACATCCTGCCCAGAGGGCTCCAGTTGCCATTCCTGTGGGGAATTTTTTCCTCGCCCTGGGAGAAGCAGCAAGCTTCTCTTGGAGTTGGGAAACATCACTGAGTCATTGCTGCAGAGTCTCCAATATTTAATTAATGTCTAATTACACATCTTTTGACCAGATTTAAAGGCTGAACATCAATTCTCTCTCTGGTTTCAGCTCCAATGAAATTACCCAACTTCAGCTCATGCAGTTGGAATATTCTTATGTTTACTTTTTCTTCTTTTTTTGGGAAATAATTCTACATTTTGTTCTGACTTCTGGCTGATGTACAAAGAGATAAGAATTTTTTTTCTATATTAACATACAGAATATCTTTAGAAGCAAAACTGATGGTGTTGGGATTTTTTAAAATATAATTTAGTAGTCATCAAATAAATGATTTTCCATGTAATGTCTTGAAGATAGGATGATCCCACAAGTCCACAAGGTGCACGATTAGAGGGATTATCAGACTATTGCTCTATTAATGCCACTAAATGAACACCCCCTTTTAAACTTGTATTTATCTTCTCATAGATCTATTGATTTAAAGAAGTCCAAACTCTTCCTTCTTCATTTTTCTCCTTCCCTGATGATCCTAAATAATCATTAAAACACATTGTGGTTTAACAGGCCTATAAATCATGCCCAGGGAAGGGCTTTGCTTGGGATGTGCTTCTCCCCTGGTGAGGCTTGGAAGAACCTTGGATCCACGCCAAGGTTTAATTTTCAAATACTCCCATTTGTGCCTCCCTGGGGTAGGAGATGTAATGCTCTTATCTTCTCTTTTGGGCCAGATCTCAAACCACAAAAGGACCAATTCAGGGCCTCGGGAGGGAATCAGGGTTGGGTGGAAATGGAAGAATCTTTATTTTGGCAAAGGTAACAATTCTGGCAGGGACTGAAATGAAAATGTGGTGTTCCAAAGGAGAGGCTGGAGAGCAGGGGAGGGGAAAGGGGCCTGGGGGTCCTGGCTGGTGGCAAGTTGGATGTGAGTGAGCAGAGCCCTGGGGCCAGGAGGGACATCCCTGTCCTGGGGACAGCAGGAACAGGAGAGAGGGGATGGTCCCACTCCAGCGCTGGGGACAGTTCTGGGTGTCTCGATGTAAGAAACACATAAAGCTCTTCAAGAGGGTCCAAAGGAGGGACATGAGGGTGGGGAAGGGTCTGGAGGGGCCACACGAGGAGAAGGCACCTGGAATGGGCAGCTGGAGCAGAGACTGAGGGCAGAGCTCCCTGGGGACAGCTCTGATCTCTGTTCCTTGGCACAGGGACAGCACCCAGGGAGCATCTGGGGCTGGGCCAGGAGGGATTTAGGCTGGGTTTTAGGGAAAGGTTCTTCCCCAGAGGGTGCTGGCACTGCCCAGGCTCCCCAGGGAATGGGCACGGCCCCGAGGCTGCCAGAGCTGCAGGAGCCTTTGGACAGCGCTGCCAGGGGTGCCCAGGGGGGATTGCTGGGGGGGCTGGGCAGGGCCAGGGGTGGGACTGGATGATCCCTGTGGGTTTATTCCCACTCAGGATATTCCATGATTCAAAGATCTAAAAATCTGCTGTGCTCTCCTATTTTTTTTTTTTCTTAGCCTATGCACATGATCTGAAACTTTTTCTCTGCTAATTTTATGGTGAAACGATTTAAAATTTTTGTCCTCTGAAGCGCCTGCACCATTTTCTCCCTCCGTCCCTCTCCTGGGCACGTTCTGTCTTTAAAAACAGGGGGTTTGTGCCCACAGCTGCCTGACTGAAGAGTGTTTAAGCAGAAAAGCAGCTGGAGCTGTGCCTCCAAGGAGAGGATCCTTCCTGGCACCCAGACCTCAAGGAAATTCACAGTCTGACCCCAAAACCAGAGGAATTCTCCTCCCCACCAACCCAGGACGTGCAACAGCAGCAGCAGCATCACCCAAACCCACGGGGGAATCCCAAACCAGGCGTGTTTTGATCCATCCCTTCCCACGTCCACGTCCCCAAATCTGCCATGGGGAGCTTCGTGCAGCGACAGGAGAAGGGGGAGCAGCCTCCAGCAGAAGGAGGGCAGGGTTGGGTTGGATTTTAGGGACCACCGGGGCCACCAGGAACCGGCTCTGCCACTCCTCTGATCCGACAGGGAAATGCCGCAGCCGCGAGCCACCGAGTGACAGAGGGGACAACCCATCTCATCCCTCCCGGGAGCCGGGAGTTACCACGCAACAGAGGAGCCGTGGCAGCTCGGAATTTTATTCACGAGGCCGAAAAATTCCCCCTGGCAGCCGAGCAGCCTCCAGGGACCAATTATTGCGCCGTGCGCCGGCCACGCCGCGGCTCCCCCGGGAGATGCTCCGAGCTGGAGGCAGCCCCATCCTCCAGCCACGAGCTGTTCCTCATGTCAAAACTGCCGCTAATGACACAATTAACTGGCTGGGGACTGCCGAGGAGCTCTTAATTAGGTAAACATCGCTCGGTGAGAAAGCAGAGGCCGGTTCGGAGCGTCCTGGTTCGTGTCAGGCTGCGGGGAGGTGCCTGCCGGGGAGGGATGCTCTTGGAGGGCTAATTGAGGTGGGAAATCGGGAGCTCAGCCGGGAATTCCCTTTCAGGCAGCGTTTAAAAGAAGTGCGAGCGGCAGCTCGGCAGAGACTCACAGAAGTATTTCAAATATTTCAGTGCGTGCACAGAGATCGCTGCCTTAAGCAGAGCAGCAGCTCGGGAATTGCTGTCCGGTTTTAAGTGGATCAACTGGGAAAACCTCGGAGATTCCCACGGGGGAAATACAAAAACATCTTTAATTCTTCACATGGTGACTGGACTAAGTGGAACTCGAGGACCAAACCGAGGATTCTGAAGCTCAGCCAGCTGCAAATTTGAGGATGCTCCATCCCAGGGTCTGGAAAAATGAAGAGCACCGTGTACCCTGATTTCTTTCACCCCTGCAGTGTGGTATTGCTTAGTCCTGAGTGTTGAAAGAAACCCTGCAGAGTTTAGCTGGCATTGCCTGGCTGGATGATAAATTCAGATTTTAGAAGGAGCCACGGGGAGTTGAAGTCCAGGTCGATGGGATTTGGGCCTCCCATTCCATCTCTTGGATGGAATTTGGGATGCTATCTCTGTCTAGGGGTTTTTGGGGGGGGTCTATTGCCACAGTTCTCAGTGGGGAGCAGATTGAGTAGCCTGGCCACTGTGAAAAGTGAATTAAATCCCACAAAGAGCTCAGTGATGGTTGGAAGAAACTTTAAAGATCATTTATTTCCACCCCTGCCATGGCAGGGACACCTTCCACTGTCCCAGGCTGCTCCAGCCCCAGTGTCCAGCCTGGCCTTGGGCACTGCCAGGGATCCAGGGGCAGCCCCAGCTGCTCTGGGCACCCTGTGCCAGGGAAGAATTCCTTCCTAATATCAAGTCTAAACCTTCCCTCTTTCACTTTAAAGCCGTTATTCCTTGTCCTGTCACCCCAAGCCTTTGTAAAATGTCTCCATCTTTTCCTGTGGGCTCCTGTCAGGCACTGCAAGGTGCTCCAAGGTCTCCCCAGAGCCTTCTCTTCTCCAGGCTGTTTTCCCAGCTGAGCTGCTCCCTCTCTCTGATCATCTCCATGGCCCTCTGGGATTACTCCAGCAGCTCCAGGTCCATCTTATGCTGGAGTCCCCAGAGCTGGAGGCAGCTCTGCAGGTGGAGAGCAGAGCAGAGGGATGGAATCACCTCCCTCAGGGTAGCCCAGGGTGTGTTTGGCTTCCTGGACTGGGCCATGGGAAGGGTCAGCAAACAGGATTTCCGTGATGGATGAACATGGAGTTAAAATAATCCAGCCATTTTTAGCACGACGAGTTTTATTTTCATCAAGCACCTAAGAGAAAATTTAGCAAATTAACCAATACAACAAAATAATGGGCACAAAACAACTCTAAAACCTCCAGCAGCTAGAGATGGAGCTTATCAGCAAACACTGGAGATGTCCCAGCCAGACCCCAGAGTACTTTGTAATTTGCCCAAAATTTGTGCTTTTTGGGGTGAGAGAAGCAGCAGCATTGCAGAGCCACCGAGGATCTCACTGCCCATCTCCAGTTTTATCTGGGAGAGGAACCCCACAGGCATTTTAAACGCAGGATTAGAGGAGCAGGGTCTGTTGGCACTGCCCTGTATCTTACAAGAGCCAGAAATTCATAGGAAGTTCTCCAAATCCTGTCGTGGTTATTTCTGGCATTATCTGCATGGATGGGAACTTCCTTCCCACCCGTGGCAGTTGGGGAGTGCTCGGATGGATACGGAGCTGATGAAGTTCCCCTCCCAATTCACACATTTTTTAGAAAAATTAATCCCCTTTTAGCAGTGCAAGGGCTCAAAGGCTTTCAAGGTGAGACCCCTTTTTACCCTGATAATTCCAGCTGTCTAATGGAGGAATGGAAATAATTTGTTCTATTTGTTGATTTGCAGGGTTTGCTGATGAGCTGTTGGTTTTAGGTGTAACTTCACGGCAGGAGGTGGAGAAACAGCTCAGCCATGGTTTTGCTGGTGAAACACCTCAGTTTCCTTGGGCCACTCTTTCCTTCGTGGAAAGACTCAGGCAAAGCATCATCTCTGGTGTCTGGGGCAGATATTTCACCCTGAATTCACTGGTGAAGAAAAAATCTTCCCTTTGGTGTCTTTATTATCCTGAGTTAAGACATTGACACCCCCCAAAACAGCCAGACCCAGCATTTATTCTTGGGATTCACCTTCTGAACACACAAAGAGACATTTTTATCTTGGGCTTATTATTTAAGACTTTGATTTGCTTGCTCTCTTCACCCCCTCAGCTCATTCCTCTCATTTCCACTTTCAGAACTTACCTGTGTTTGTTTCTGCTGTTTCTTCCAGCTGCACTGGATGCAAATTCCCATTTTCTGGTGCATTCTGGCAAAGTTTTAATAACCTTCAAAAACCTCTTAACTCTGCCATTTGATCCCAGGTGTGTAGTTCCATTTTTTGTCCATTTCTTCTGTTCCAATTTAGCCCCACACCTTCTGTAGCTCCTCTTCTGGGCTGTGCAGGGCTGGTCTCATTCCTCCTGCTGACTCTAACGAATTGAATTTCCCTTTTTTGGACATTTTTTCTCAACCACTTCCTACATTTTTAGGAATCCCCGTGTCTGAGTTCAGTGTCACCACACAGTTCAGGGTGTGACTCTTAGAAATGAATTATATTGGAATTACTGCTGGGTTTTTTTGTTGTTTGATCCCCTACTCCACACCATCCCTGAGGGAAAACAGCCCCCATTTTCCACACCTGCCTTGCTGCTTAATAACACGTTAAATCAGGCAGAAAATGATTGGAGTGTCAGCTGTTGGCACAAGAAAACAAAACAGAATCAACAAGGTGGGAAGAACCTTTCAGGACCATCCAGCCCCACCAGCATCCCCCCAAACGCTGTCCCCAAGGGCCACATCCAGACTCCTCCTGAGCACTCCCACAGACAGTGACTCCAAACCTCCCTGGGCAGCTCAGCCCAAGGCCTGACCACTCTTCCTGGTGGAAAAAATCCTGCTGACTCAAAGCCTGACCAAGCAAAACCCTTCAGGGAGCGACCCGTGGTGCCTCAAGGTCGGTGCCCACCCGAGGAAGGACCTACAAGTCCCTTTGGTCCTCGCAGCTCTTCTGCAGGAATTTTTTCTCTTCTCCCCAACCTGTGCTTGATGCTTTGGCTTTCAGGAACTCACCCAGAGCAGCTGGGGCTGCCCCTGGATCCCTGGCAGTGCCCAAGGCCAGGCTGGACACTGGGGCTGGAGCAGCCTGGGACAGTGGAAGGTGTCCCTGCCATGGCAGGGGTGGGATGAAATTATTTTAAGATCACTTCCAAACCAAACCATTCTGTGAATCCATGGATTTCTGAGTGTTTCACTGGTCATTTTTCCCATTCATGGCTACATTTGGGCTCAAAGAGCTCAAACCATGAGAGTTTTTCTCCTATTTTTGGAAGAACAGGTTAATTTTTTTTTTTTGTCCTTCACATTCCCCAAACCCCTTGAATGCGCTCTGGCTCTGAAAGCCAAACCACAACGATGTTTATTTTTAGGCCCCTGGCTTGTGTCACCAATTTAGAGAAGATGTGGTTACAACTAAACCGTCACCCACTTCTCCTGCCTGCAGTTTGTGTTTCATAGAAATAGCAGAACAACAGAATTTTTCTGTTCCAGGCCCACAGATTATTGATAATTCGAGAGGAACTCAATGCAACTTCAACATTTCGGTTGTCAGACGCTTCTGTCTCCATTTATAAACTGAATATAAGAAGATTTTTCATTTAAAATAAAATTAAATTATTTTAAAAAGCTTTTTAAGACATCCACAACCACAAGTTTTCCATGAGGGGACACAGGTAGAAGATTTCCACTTAGATCTCCAAGGATTATGGACCATGCCCAGATTTTAATGTGCTGCTCCTGCATCATTGGATTTTGATGATCCTGGTGAGTCTTTTCCAACTCGGAAGATTCTGGGATCCTGTGGAAAGCAGGGCTGTTAATGACATTTATTTTGGGGGATGTTCCTCACTTTTCCTGGTCCCACAATTTACAGGAAGTGCAGAGAGGGGACAGAAGCCACCTCCTGCCCCTGCAGGGCCACTCCAGCAGGATCCATGACGGGAGAGGCTCCACGGATGCTGAGAAATCAGGGATAAATCACCTGTGGACACCAACCAGGGATCCTCCAGCCCTTCACGACCACTGGCAGCACCTCAAAACCATCAAATCCATCCCAAAGGACATTTTTTTTTCCACCCTGAGGGAATGGGAAACGACCAGAGGGCGGTTTTGTGGCATTTGAGGGGGAAACCTTGCTCCAAGGGTGTGAGTTCGTGGTGACAAGTGGCTGAAAGGTCACACTGGGTGACAAAGAATTTCTGCCCAGACCATGAGGGCTTAGAATGCAAATGAGGAGGGTTGAGGTGAACCAGCAATGGGAGCGTGGCACCCAGGAGCCAAAAAGTCACTTCAGCAAACACCAAATGGCAATTAACACCGACTTCTCTGGCTGGGAATAAATCAGGAAGGAAAAAATTCCCATCAGGATAAGGTAAAAGGCGAGAAAAATGGAATAGAAATCAAATAAAGGACTAAAAAAAAAGGGAAAATAATTAAGATTCTGGGACTAAAAACAATCCAGAGAAATCCATCCACTGTTTGGAAAAAGAGCTCAGAGATTAGGTAATTTCTAAAGCTGGTGAATCATTTGCAGTGAATAATTTATTCTGTGAGTGTGGCTTCATTTTGTGCTCTGAAAAAGTCAGGGAGCAAGTTCTGAATTAATGAACGTGCATTTGTCAGCTGTTTACAAACTGTGGTTGGGGCAGATTGTCCACGGGTAATTTTTGGATTCTTTGCTCTGGCTTTGCTTAACGAGGTAGGAACTTAATTGGAGTCTCTCCTTTCTTGCCTGATGAGCATCATTTTTAATCCTGGGTGAATTAAAATGAATTAATGACCAAGGCTGGCCATGGGCACAGCCCCTTTGGGAACTTGGAGGTCTCCATGTGGGAGATTTTGTCCTGCTGCTCTTGGGTTGTTGTTGGCAGGATGAGGCTCCGTACACATGGTAAATCATGGAATCATGGAATGGAAGGGATTTTAGGGATCATCCCACCCCTTCCATGGCAGGGACACCTCCCACTGTCCCAGGCTGCTCCAGCCCCAGTGTCCAGCCTGGCCTTGGGCACTGCCAGGGATCCAGGGCAGCCCCAGCTGCTCTGGGCACCCTGTGCCAGGGCCTGCCCACCCTGCCAGGGAACAATTCCCAATTCCCAATATCCCACCCAGCCCTGCCCTCTGGCACTGGGAGCCATTCCCTGGGTCCTGTCCCTGCAGCCCTTGGGAATTGTCTCTCTCCATGGCTCCTGGGGCTCCTGCAGGCCCTGCAAGGCCACCCTGAGCTCACCCCAAAGCTTCTCCTGTGCAGGTGAACAATCCCAGCTCTGCCAGCCTTTCCTCCCAGCAGAGCTGCTCCAGCCCTCTGCTCATCCTGGTGCCTCCTCTGGGCTCTCTCCAGCAGCTCCACGTCCTCCCTGTGCTGGGCCCAGGGCTGGGGCAGCTCTGCAGGTGGGCTCTCACCTGAGGGGGCACAGGGGCACAATCCCAATCCCTTTCCCTGCTGCTCTCTCCTCCTTGGATGCAGCCCAGGATGCTGATGGATCTCAGGGCTCCCAGCACTCCCTGATGGTTCCTGTCCTGCTTTTCACCCATAAGAACTCCCAAATCCTTCTCCCCAGGGCTTGTCCCCAAAAACCCCTTGTGGTCCTATCGAGAACGATCCCAAAAGCTGCCATTAATTGAAGCAGATCCAAAGGGCCAAGGATGCTCCTTGTTTTTAAGTTGCCTCTGCCTCTTTGTGATGTCTCCGAATTTAAATCTGAAATCTTGCCCTGAAATACTGAATTTGAAATGCCTGGCACCATTTCTGCTCCACTGCAGCACCCATCCAATTAACACCAACTTAAGGAGGGAGACAGAAACAAAAACTCCACGTCCCAATATTAAATTACTTCCTTGACATATTTGGGAATTAACAAAAAGCCAGGAGCTTATTTAACAGCTTAGCATAGATGATTTTAACAGCCCAGCTTACAATAGCTGCTCTTTCATCTATAAATTAAATGTTTAACAAAGCCATAATTAAAGACCTTACCAGCAAAACTTTTCACTGGTGTGTCCTTTGCGACGGACTTTGAAGCATCTTCAGCTGGAGCAATGGGAATTCTCCTGGACAGAGCTCCGAGCTGCAGATAGAGATTAATTACAAGCAGAGCTTTCAGGATTTATTCCTCCTGCCAAAATCCTGCCAAAATCCTCCAGCGTTGCAACAGAGAACTGGTTTTCCCTTGTGCTTGCTTACTAACGCTGCTAAAATGTGGATTTAAACAATACCTGTCTGTCTCTCTTGATCCCAGACATGATTATTAGGCTCTCATGCTAATTTCCATGGCTATTAAAAGTGGATTAAGGAGGCAGAAATTCCAGATGCAGTCAGGGTTCCCCAAATTTTGGAAGGGGGTTCTTGCTGGTGAAGGTCCAAGGCAGCTGTGGGGTCTCCAGCCCTGCCTCTGCTCAGCTCCTCATCCAGGGCAGCACTGATGGCAACACCTGGGGGTAGAACCCAGCCCAGAAATAGAATTCCAGAATTACTGAGTTTGGAAAAGCCCTCCCAGCCCAGGCAGTCCCAGCTGTGCCCGATGCCCACCTTGTCCCCAGCCCAGAGCTCTGAGTGCCACCTCCAGGTGCCACCTGCAGGGATGGGCACTCCAAAGCTCCCTGGGCAGCCCCTGCCAAGGCCTGAGCCCCCTTTCCATGGGGAAATTGCTCCTGGTGTCCAAGCTGAGCCTGCCCTGGCCCAGCCTGAGGCCGTTCCCTCTGCTCCTGTCCCTGTTCCCTGGAGCAGAGCCCGACCCCCCTGGCTGTCCCCTCCTGGCAGGGAGTTGTGCAGAGCCACAAGGTCCCCCCTGAGCCTCCTTAAATTAAACTTCCCAGCCCTTGGTCACCTTCCCTGAGAAACCTTCTCCTCCTGGGAATCTGTGCCTCAGCCTCAGGCCTCAGAAGGCTGGAAATTTTCTGTGGTTTCCTGTGGCCTTGAGAAGGCTGAGCTGGAACAGAGGCTGGACAGAGTTAGAGAATAAATTTGGGATTTATTAACAGGAGATCCTCAATGGACACACCTTGGGCAGCACAAGAGCCCAGCCAGGACCACACCCAAGATGAACCAAAATGGTCACAAAATGGACAATGGTCACGAGGTCTCTCACTGTTATAAGTTCTGCTCCATTTGCATATTGGAGTTAATTGTCCAATTACAGCTTTAGGTGATGAAGTCCCACCCTCCTCGTTTTCTCTCTCCAGCCCACGTTGTTTGTGCTCTTGGGCCTGAGATTTGGGTCACTTGTCCTCGGTCCCCAGGCAGAGCAGGAATTGTTTTGTCTCCCTGCTCTGTGAGGAGAGCTGCCATCCCCATATGTGAAGCCCAGAACTGCACACCAGAGCAGCACAGAGCCTGAAAAATAGAAAAGCTGAACCCTGAGGCATCATTCCAACCTAAATCTCCCAGCAGCTATGTAATCCCATTTCTCCCAATACCAGTATTATCCTTTGCTGAAGTTCTTTTTCCCTGTGGATTTTGCCTCTCCGGGTGATCTAGGAGAGCACTGAGATCCCTATTCCCACTAAAATCCTTCCAGAGGTGAACATGGAGAGTGCCCAGTTCACCCAGTTTGAGGCAAGGAGCTCTCGGTGCTCTGCTTCCACCTCAGGGTGATCATTCCCAGTTCACCTTCATTCCACTCCCATTTACCCTCCTGCTTTTACCACCACCTTTTGCCACCTCTGGAAAATGAGGGAGAGCATTCCCTGAGTTTTGAGTCACTGTTTATTTCTGATCTCTAGGTTGCCCTCAAAGTGTCCTCACTTCTTCTTTCTTTGTTCTCTTTTCATTTCTATAACTGAAAACCGTTTTTGCTGCTTTTTATTTCCTTTGCAAGATCTAAACCAGATTTTTGTTACTTTGGATTTTTGCTACTTTGCATTTTGTGCCTCTGAACTCCAACTGGAGCTTCCCATTTTATTCCATGTCAGCTCCCTAATTATTCCTATTTTCCCTTATTTGCTCTAAAAGGACCATCCCTTCCTTGCATCCACGACTTGAGCAAATTGGACTTGGAACTGCTCACTCCAGATGGCTTCAATCCCTCATTTCCTTACTTTGTCAAAATTTTCCCTTTTTCAATCAAAAATCTTACTAAGAGAACCGAATTAATTCCTAATTATTTCACTGCAGGCAATTTTCTTCAATCAGATCTTCCCAAATATCATCAGCATTGACAAAATCAAGCCAATAATCACTTTTAAGGAAATCTGCCCTAAATCATCCCCAAGGATTATGGATTCTGCTGGGATTAATCTGAAAGCTGAATTTCCCCACAAGAACAATTCCTGTCATCCCAAGAACTCTCGACGATCTCAATCCATATCAAAAATTGGGATTTTTGTCCCTTTCCACCTTTTTTTTTTTCCCTTGGATAATCAATCAAGGCTGGAATTCCCTTCCCTCCCAGCCTTCATCCCATGTTTCCATTCAGAACTCTCTGGGAGTGACTCCACCACCTCATCCCAATTTTGTCTGCTTCCCGGACACCCCCAGTTCTGCGTGGTGTTTATGGGGTGATCCTGCACCCTCAGCTTGTTTGGACACCTTTTATCCATGCTTTGGAATTTCTTTGATGCTCCAAAGGGTTGGGAAGCAGAATTATCCATCCCCAGCAGTCTGCAGTGCTCAGAAAAGGGGAAGGCTCCTTCCCAGTGCTCCTGAGGGAACACCAGACAGTCGTTGTTCCATCCATCCATCCATCCATCCATCCATCCATCCATCCATCCATCCATCCATCCATCCATCCATCCATCCCATTCCAACCAGGATCAGCACCATGGCTACTGCTGCTCCAAAGTGTTCCCAGCTGTGTGAAGTGGCAGCCAACCAATTTCCTGGAACTCCTGGGGATGTAGCCAGATGCAGGGAATATCTGTGGAAAGGCATCTTTTTGTCTTTTCTTATTTTTTTCTTTTTTTTTTTTTCTGGAAAGGAAACCCAAAAAAAGCCCTGTTTATATCTGAGTTTTTAGGCCAGTGACAGAGCCAAGAGCAAATGCGACCACGGTGACACTCCAGAGTGGGGTCAAGAGGGACTAAAGTGGGAAAATGGGATGAGGTTTTCCCTAGGTCACTGTTGGGATTTTGTGTCCTTTCATCTGATCCCACAGAGATCTCTAGTGTCGTGGTTTTATCTTCTTT